>QLPN01009823.1:2098-15395 GCA_003314395.1 Albatrellus ellisii
GATGACCATGTATCTATGCTTTTGTGATGTTTGTGTGCACAGGCGTAGACTTCATGGTTTCAGGTAGGGCAAGTTGGGAAGGCAGGAGGAGGAAGAAGGGGAAAATACCGACTCCAGGGAGTGTTGTTGATCCTACTCTAAGAAAAGTGTAGTGTATGTAGCCATACTTGTACTTACACTGCTTCTGCAGCATGAAGGGTAGTATCAATTATTTGTTGCAATAATGTATGAACCCCCCAAAACACCTCTCGCCCAAGCTGAGTTAGTTGATCCAAAAGAAAATCACCCGTCACTCGCCCTCACCAGCCTCAACGAGCCCCTTGATCGTGCGTTCGCGAGCCGCCGCTCTTCTCAACAAATGAGAGTCTTCGTGATGCGAGGGAATGTCGTAGCGGCCAGTAGCACTGATGTCTATACGCGCCACAGTGCTAAATTGGGCACTCAGACTCGGATGTCGAGCCTTTGTCTCTTAGTTTGGTACATTCTCCACAACATACGCAGCGCAGAAAAAGGCCATGGACGCTTGAGTTGCCGAGGTCTCAAGGGCCTTCCCCTTCTCAAGCCACGTATCCTACTTTATCTGGATCCTCCATATCCTAACATCCTCCTCTCGACTTGACCCACCCGAAGGATGGAATCTACACATGAACGCCAACAACAAGAAATCACCGCTCTCAAGTCTATTTACGCCGACGACTTTCTTGACTGTCCCCCTCCCAGAGCCTGGAAGGTGCGTCACCGTGCCGGTCCACCAATGTCATAGTGCTACAATCATATAAATGTTTATCACTTCGTATGTCTCTCAGAGTGCTGCCAGGCTGCCCGAGTTCATCATCAAAGTATCTCACCCAGACACGAAACATGCGTCTAAGATATACTTTCATCTTCACGCAACGTATGTTTCCTCCTTACCTCCTAGACTTCAGTATGCAGACGCCCGTTATAGATTACCCAAAACCTATCCTACCCATGCATACCCCACTTTCACGATACAACAGCCCATCAAAGGGATGACGAACGAACAGGTCACTAAGCTTACAACGGCCATTCACGCAGAAACCAAGCAGCATCTGGGCACGGAGATGGTATTTCAGGTATGCTTTTACAGTTCCGTTTTATACTGTACCATCAATTTTTTTCTATGCCGTGTCGCTGTAGATCATTGTTTTTGCACAAGACTGGATCACGACTCACGTCACTCCCCCTGTCGAGGTTGTCGGTTCCCTAGCTACAGAGATGATCAAGCGCGCAACCGACGAGGAAAGGGTACGCACTTAACCTTATCTTCTGGTCACAAACTGCTATTTCATGATTTCCACAGGCTAGGAAGGAAAGAGAAGAAGCTCAAGCGGCAGAAGAGAAAGAAAGGACACGGCTGCTTGCTGAAGCGTTCGACGAGCAGATGCGCGCAGACGCAGAGCGCCAGCAGATTGAGCGCGACAAGTCCAAGGCGCGGCATCGCGCTCGATCTGATGCAACGGAAGTGCCCTCTTCTATGGAAGACATTCTGATCCAGTCATTTGACACCGAAATCGAGGTCGGCGGCATCTGTTTCAATATCGTAAAGCTCTTCCATCCTCTGAAAGGCAAGCAGTGTCTCATCGATGGAGCGCACAATCCTGACTACATGGACCAGAATCCCTTGGCACCATCTACCTTGCCGATCCTGTCTGCGACAACGTGAACGTCACTCTACCTCTTGAGGTCCTTATCGTGACGTTTGATGCGCACTACTACACCACCAGCCAGGGACGCAAGAAGCTGAAGCAGGTCGAGACGGAGATCCAGCGTCTCATCGACATCCGACACGTTAACCTTCTCAGCATCTACGCAGTCAAATTGACAATGCCGCAGTCGAGCGGTTCCCCACGTCTCGCTATCCTCATGGAACAGTGTCCCGCTGTGACGCTGCGTGATGTCCTTGAGGATTCCGAGTCCCTACGCGAGGAGCGTGCGGTGGCATGTATCTCCAGTAGTTTATATTCTTTCACCAATTCATGTTATTGTTGCAGGATTACTTGCACCAAATACTATCAGCGTTGCATGTAGTGCACTCTGCCGATCTTGTCCATCGTGGCCTCAACGTCAACTTTGTTGGGCTCGCAAAGTTGGAGTGCGGCCAGAATCACTCGAAACTCATCAAGGTCGGGAAGGTCGGGTACTATGTTCGTTTGCTTGATCTGCACCGATCCAATCCCTTTGGGTCGGACGTGTCTTCGATTATCACAGCTTCCGACCATTTACGGCTTCCAGAAAACTGGTATTCCCCTTCAACATTGTGGTATTGTTTGTTTCAAGTTTACTGACAAAAATTTAGGCTGGCAAAAGACGCTATGGATTCCACGCTGATATATACGAAGAGCCGCGACATTCATTGTGTTGGCGTTGTGTTTCTCCAGATGCTTCTTGGCTTGGATGTCATAGAATGTTACTCAGATGCGCAGACTGCGCTGAAACTATGTGAGTTTCTTGTTTTAGGTAGCCCACAATTAATTTTCATGTTGCAAGTGTGTAGCGTCTGTTTCACCTTCGCTGCAGCACCACATCATGAACATGCTAGCCCCCAAGAAGAACAACGTCTCTTGTTTAAGCATTCTTGCTGACCTCACAGAATTATCCTATCAGCCCAAGATGCGCAGCTTAGCAATTCCTATGGCAGGTGCGTGGGTGTTTGATCGACCGATATACACTGCATTATGACGACCATGCGTGGCCATAACGAAGATTCGAAGACGCCTGTGCCGCATCACTATAGTAGCTCTCCGGAGATTGACTACTTTCGTGTTCCCCCACCGAAGACGCGACAAACGAGTCGCTGGAAAGAAGATTGGGAGGAACTTGAGCTTCTGGTAATGTCTTTCTCGTGCGGTACGCCAGTTGTGGCATCGAAACACAACTTCTCTTGCAGGGCCGTGGAGCTTTCGGCTCCGTCGTCAAGGCTCGCAACAAGATTGACTCCCGCATCTACGCAGGTGAGCAATACAGTAATCAACTTGGTATGTCTAGTCACCATCGGACTGCCGCGTACTGTAGTGAAAAAGGTGAGGCTCCGCGCAACCAAGGGCGACAACAAGATCTTCCGGGAGGTGAATGCACTGAGCCGTTTGTCCCACCGCTTCATTGTCCGGTATTATACGACGTGGGTCGAGCTTTCCGAGCCGTCTTCCACTTCCGCGTCGTCCGACTCAGAGTCAGGCGCGGACGTGGGCGGTGGTAACTCAAGCTCGCCAACGTCAAATTCCACCGCAGACGGGCGCACATCCGTCCCGAACAGCGTGCGCAAGCACACGAAGAAGCGGCGTGCTCCCTTAGACTTGTCCATGGACCCGTTCAGCATTGACCTCGACGACCTCAACTCGGCATCGACGAGCCACTCATCTTTCCCGAGCATACATTTCACGGGATCGGGCTCCGCGAAGATGGAGGATAGCGATGGCGACGCGGATGCAGACAGTGACGAGCCATTTGACAATTTATACAACGGTGGCTCGCGCAAGGACACCGCGATGCAAGTTGTCCCACGCACCCCACCACCACCGGTCATGCGCACACTATACATCCAGATGGTTAGAGTCTTGTTGGGATTCGTTATGTATAACCAACAGGTTGCTGATTTCTATGTTTGCATACTTAGGAGTTCGTGGAGCGTCAGACGCTGATGGAGGTAGGACTCTATGACACAATGCAGGTTCTGGTCCGTCTGACGTCTATGTGTATGTAGCGGATAGCTGAAGGGCTCTCAGAGGATGAGGCTTGGCGTCTGTTCCAACAGATCGTAGACGCGCTTGTACATATGTCGAGCCTAGGCATTGTATGTGATTTTATTCTCGTACTCCGCAACGACATGCTCATTCATTCGTGCAGTTGCATCGCGATATTAAGCTGACTAACATTTTCATTGGTATGGCACCCTCTCGTCGTCGTGATCATTTTGCTGATTTGAGCTGTAGATGGCAAAGGTGATTGCAAAGGCGAGTGTTCAGTGTCTCTGCAGTTAATTTGTCTGCTCATTGGCGCATACAGTTGGAGATTTTGGCTTAGCCACGTCAAGCCTGGCAGCTGTTGATCCTTCCGATGTGTCTCATCACACTGTGTCGGTAGATACCGATATGACGCTAGGTGTGGCAGGTTATCCTTACTAAAATTATTGATTCTTATATTTGACGTGCAGAGGTCGGCACGAAGCTTTATATCGCTCCAGAGGTCCAGTCTCCGAGAAAAGGTCCCAGGAACCATACCAAGGCGGACATGTACAGCTTGGGAGCGAGTTACATCCTGTGGCTGTGACCGCATCGTACTTAATGCACGTTTTGTAGATCGTCTTCTTCGAGATGAACTATTTCTTCGGTACGGGCGCGGAACGCATCGCGGTCATCGAGGATCTACGAAAAACTGAGATCTATTTTCCTGGAGATTGGGATAACGGTCGATCTCGGCAAAGACAGAGTAAAGTCCCAGTCCTGTCTCGCGGTTTTCCTGCCGACCAATCTCTTTTCCAGTCATTACGTGGTTGCTTCAACACGACCCTGCCAACCGGCCAACGGCACTGGAATTGTCGCAGAGCAATTTGTTGCCACCGAGGTTGGAAGACGAATATTTCAAAGGCGCATTGCGGATGATGAGTGAGTGTTTTCTCGTTAACTTACGCATGTAGCATTTTGTCACGGTCTGTATAGCAAAGCCAGACTCGCCGCATCACCAGGCCGTTCTTGCTGCGCTTTTTAATCAGCCGAACCGCGGCCTACGCGGATTGTTATATGACATGGAGCTTGAGCTCCCTGAGCATGCCTCCCTGAATGGCGTCGTCCACGACACCCTCGTGAGCATATTTCGGTTGCACGGCGCCGTCGATCTGGAGCCGCCGCTGCTCATGCCCGTCACGGACCCCAAGGACGAAGGCAATCGGGCAGTACTGCTGGACAGGCATGGAGAAGTCGTTGCGCTCCCGAACAACGCGTTGGTGCCGTTTGCGCGTCTGGCGGCGCGCAGCAATACAAAACGAATCAAGCGCTTCCACATCGGGGATATCTTCCGTGCGAAGTGAGTGCGGTGCTGTCGTGCTGTGGTCGACGGGGCTGACCGAGGGCGTAGTTTGGTCACGGGCCACCCGAGGGTGTCAAAGGCGGCGATCTTCGACATCATTACGCCTGATGTTGTGAATGGGTCCAGTGCGGCGGCGGCGGAGGCCATCACCATTGTCAACGAGTGTCTCGATTCCTTCCCTACTCTTTCTCAGCATTACGAGCTTCATATCTCGCACTCTTTGAGTACGTATTTTCTTACCTTTAGCCTTTCGGGACAAGCAGTTGACAGCATTGACAAGTTATCGATCTGGCGCTGAACCACACCCCGGAGGACATGCGCGCTTCGACCACTGAAGTGATCACTCAGACAAAGTCGTCGTGGGCACAGAAACGCGCGATGCTATTGAAGAAGGGGCTACTACGAAGCACAGTTGACGAGCTCGAAATCCTATCCGACATCGGTTTGTCTTGTCTCATCGCCTTGTCTCCATCTTATGTGTTTCTTGGGCAGAGGAAGACATTGACCTGGTCCTCGCTAAACTTGAAAGAGTATCGCCACACTTTCTGGCACTGATATCTGCTGCGGTGGACGACCTGCGGCAGACAGTCCGCTATGCAAGCCTTGCTGGAGTAACGCGTCCGATCTTCTTCCATCCTCTCATGATCAGCGGCCACAATGCCTATTTCAAGGGTGGCGTCTGCTTCGAGGTCGTTCGGCGCAACAAACGCGGTGATATTCTTGCCGCAGGCGGAAGGCGGGTGCAGCTCCACTACGGATGCTCCGTGCCCAAAGTCTGACGTGGTCTTTGACAGATATGACAACATGATATCTCAGTTCTGCCCTCCAAAACCCAAGAGCGAGAGTGTCTGTGCCGTGGCTGTGCAGATTTCGCTCGAGAAGATCCTTGTGGCACTCGCAGCATTCCAGGCCCAATCTGTGAAGACGCTTCTGAAGGAGCAACGCTCGTTCGGTTTCTGGAGCCCGCGACGCTGCGATGTCTATGTCATCTCATACGAACCTGGTCAGCTCGGCGAGAGACTGGAGGTTGCGTCGCTGCTCTGGCGGCACAACATCAGCGCCGACGTCATGTATGAGTCGGGGCTGCCCAATGGCGAACACGAGAACCATTTTGAGCTGTGCAATCGCGAGGGCATACTGTGAGTGCACTGGTGCGAATTACGACGCGCGAGACTGGGCTCAGCGTCTCTTTGCAGATTTACGGTGCTGCCCCGGTCACGATCTGCACGACGCGACTTGCCAGCGTTCAAGGTCAAGAGCATCCTGCGCAGCACGGACCATGATGGTACGTGTTGGACAGACTTGGAAAGGGACGTTTGGGCGTTACTGACGGCGGCTGCTGGCAGTGTCGAGGCAAGAGCTCGTTGTGTGGCTTCAGCAGCAGATTGCGGAGCAGAAGCGAATCGACGCGTCCACATCGGGGGCACCACTTCTGGCGGAGCCGTCGTCGGCCATTTTGCCCGCGAAGGACCTGGGCAGCATGCCTGAGGTCCAGCTGGCGCTACCGGGCGATGCGAAGAAGCAGCGCAAGCAGACGAAGCAGATGTTCCTCGACAGGGGTGCGTGTGCTCCCCTCCTCCACGATGGTCCTTTTGCCCTCTGCATGCACACAGCTAAGCTGACCGTGGCCGCTGCCGTTGCTCTCTGCAGCATTCGAGATGGGGATGCAGATCAGGTCCGCCACGCAGTCTGGGATGCCTGTGCTGGCGGTGGATGTCCCTCCGCCCGTGTTGGAGGCGATGGCCAGGTCGCCAGGCTGGATTGCGGATGACGAGGCGTGGAAGGCGATCGCAGGGGCATTCCCGCCGCACTGGCAGAACGCTGGGTATGCGTTGCAGGTGCGCGAGGCGGTGGCCCGGAGGCGGGCAGACGGGCACCGGTTCATGCTGCTGTATGCGGTCCGCGACGAGCACGTGCATCTGCTGACGCTGGCGTGAAGGAGCCGTTTTGTCTCTACCAATTGATGCTTGGATTTGATTTGTCTCGGAAGGTGTATTTACGGTATTTTGCGATAGCTGACTCATGGACACCTGCAATACTTTTGTAATAACAGCGCAATATAAAGAGATGGCCAGCTTTTTTGAACGGGGGGTCGGTGGGGCGCATTTTATTCCAGCGTACACATAATTGGTCGCGGTATAACGATCCACCCTCCGTGCGACGAGAACCCCAGCGTGACATTATTCGGTTAAATGCACTTCGTCTGTTTATAAGACAGCCCATTACGAGGATGGATATTGGGGGTGGTGGCGCCACAGCCTACTTCCTGCACCCGGCCCTGGCACGCTGCGAGGGGAAACTGGGAAGGTAACGATCACAAGCGCGGGCGGTGTGATCCGCGGGGGTGGACGTCCGTCAAGATCGGGCTAGAATCGCGACTGTGGGGCGGGCGCTTGCTCCCCACAGTCCAGCATCCCGGTGCTAGCGTCATGTCGGCGCCCGCAGAACGCCAGGGGTGGCAAGGTTAGGAGAGTATGGTGGAGATCGGAGCTACGCTGGGGCGCGGTGGCGCGTGAGGGCGGAAGGAGTGGAAACGGGAAAGGACGCCACAGCGGAAGCGAGGCTCGCGTCGATGGTTACGGTTATAATGAAATCAATTTCGGATGGAAAGTTCGACGATTCCAGGGCGACGTAAGAGAAGCAATGAAGGTGGGCGGCGTTGGCCGGGTTCAAGTTGGCTCGCATTTTCTTTTTTGTTTGTGATTTTTTTTTTGGTTGTATTCGTTCGTTATGGACGCTCTCCTCCCTCGTCGTCTCTCTCTCTGGCTCAAGCGTGTCTCGCGCAAGTCTCAGTAGGTTTCCTTCCTTTTCTTCCTTCTCCCATCCTCACTCTATCCTCCACAGCATTCCCCCTCAACGCCCACCTTTTGTAAATCCACGCGCCCTCGACTATACCCGCCTGCCCCCCGAGATATGGCTGCTCATTCTCCGAGAGGTCACCCGTGTCACCCCAGACCCCCTCGATACTACCCAGGAACTCTCCTTTCTCGAACTCCCCTCCCTCTATCTCTGTCTATACTTCGACTCCATGCGCCAAAAGACCAACCTCTCCCTCGTCAGTAAGCGCTGGAACGCCTATGTCAAGGTCTTTCTCTTCGAGTTCGTCTGGATCAGCCGCGCCGCTCAGGCAAAGGCCCTTGCCAGCCTCCTCCTCCACGAGTATGTCGCCGGCATCCCCTCCAGCGGCCAATACATCCGACGCCTTCACATCGAGACCCCCATCTTTGAGCGATGCATCCCCGCTGACCTCCAGACCATCCTCATCTACTCCCCACAGCTCACCGTTTACACCGACCACGGTTCCGTCCTCCGCAACCGCTACGAAATTGAGCCTGACCCCCGAAGCAGCCCCAAGCAGCTCCTCTCCCTCCTCGCCCACCCCAAGAGCGAGCTCCGCCGCTTGTCCTGGACCAGCTATGACGACCTCCCCTTCCACGAACGCATGTCCCCCCTCCTCGAGGCACGCACCATGCGCCTCGAGTACCTCGAGCTCTCCTTGTACTCGGTCAACTTCCAGACCCTCCTTTCTGAGCCCTTCAATCTCACCGCCGCCGCCATGAACGTCTCGCTCCCTACCCTCCGCACCCTCAAGGCCTGCCTCGACAATGGCATGTTCGCTGTCCTCGCTTCCTGGGACATGCCCCTCCTCCGCAACCTCTCTGTCGTCTCCGCCGATTTCAGCTACACCGGCGCTGGCTTCTACAAGTTCTTCGCCGCCCATGGCACTTCTATCCTCCAGCTTGAACTCGGCCACTCCTCGTCCATCGTCGAGGAGCACTACCTCACCACCCCCGCACACGCCCGCCTCAACCCACACGAGCGCCTCTCCCTTGCCCGTTTTTGCCCCAACCTACGCGAGCTCGTGTGCTCTGCCGATGCCGAGTGGCATTGGGAGTCGCCCGATTGGATTGCCCCACATATCCTCCTTCCCGCACATCCAAGTCTCGAGCTCATTGCCATCCGCGACTTTGACACCCGCATACAAAACTCCCTTGCTATGATCGCTCGCAATGCGAACACCGGTGCCCGCGAGGCCTTCTTCCCCCTCCTCGCCCAGGTCTCCTCTCTCCTTCGTCTCGATGCCTTCCCCCGCCTCCGCTACATCCGCGACATCTCCCCGTGCTCACACCAGATGCGGGTGAACCCCCCTTCCAATGCCGTCCTCGACTTCTGGGAATCCGTGCTCCGTCGTTGCGAGGAGCGAACCGTATGGCTCGAGGATCATCACGGCATGAACATCACCGTGCGCGCCCTCAAGCGTGCCCGCAACACCCTATAAAATACAGGCTGCTTGTCGGATACTGTAAATCAGCCCCATTAGCCCTCCATCCTTTGCTCCCTCCCCCTGTGTACTTTGCATTGTATGCCCATTCACGGCAAATGTCCATCCATACCCATTCTCACCTCTCGTGTCCTCTCCGCCGCTGCTCGTGCGGAGGCTATTTATTTATCTGTCCATGCGGGCGCTCACTGTGCTCTTGGATATCTTGATCCGCGCCCGCCCCCCTTGTACATATACATCTTCAGGGTAAATGTCGTCTTTTTGGTTATATCGTGTACCCACAGCTGACTGTGAATCCCTCTGGTCCCCGTCCTTACCTCCCGTATCCTAGCCCATATCTCTTTCTTGAATATCGGTGCCTCGCGTGCGGGGACTGCCTAACCGTCTTATTTATCCGCCCGTGCGGGTGCTCATCTCCTTGCTCTTGGATATCTGGGTCCGCCCTCGCCTCCTGTAGATATACATCTTCGGTGTGAATGTTCTTTTTGCCTTGGTTGCGTCGTGCCTATGTGAATGCTCTTGAGCTTGTCAGTCATGTGCGGGTCGTTTTGTGAGCTACTGGTGTACATGCGTGTTTGAGTGCGTAATAAAATCGGGCACTGAAGACATGGTATGATAACTACAGGAATGACGACTGTCACTTACGTAACTGGCGCATGCTATAAGTATCTGTATCCTGCTGCTGCCACTTCCGCCATACTGAATCGTCTACCTATCCCCGTTCCCGCACACCCTTTGTACCTCCATACAGATTAGATACCATCCATATTCCTGTCCGACGAAGCCCGCAGCATCCTTGTCAACCTCCCTCTCCAAATAGCCTTTTTTGCGCAGCACACGTCCTCGGCCCACACCCGGCGTTTATTCAGCACATGGTGTGTCATCTCGTTTCTCCCCTCGTGCCCTACTGATCCTGTCACTTTTTGTTCTCGTTGTTGGAAAAGTACGGCGATCGTCTAGAGCAACTCGTGCTCTCGGGGGAACTGTTCGGTGGTGGCGGCGGCACTCGCTCCCCGTCGCCCACACGCTCCGCATCGCCCGACGCGGGCTGGCTGGAGGACGATAACGACGCCGCTACCGTGGGCGGTGGCGGCGGTGGCGGTGGCGCGTACGGGGATGCGGCGATTGGGATGGGCCCGGGGCGCACGGGCGTGAAGGGCGTGATCCGCGATCGCGACGAGGCGGCGGCGCGTGTGGCGGAGCGGCGCGCGCGGGAGGCGGCGGACCTGGCGCACGCGTTCAAGATGGCGGGGCGCGGGGCGTGCACGTATGCGGAGGAGGAGCGCGCGCGCGAGTGGGAGAAGGCGGCGCGGGAGGTGGCGCCGAGGTGGACCGCGCGACGGGTGGGTAGGTTTGGGCACCTGCGCGAGGTGGGCATGAGCGGGTTCGTCCCGGCGATCGAGGCGGAGGAGAGGAGCGTGTGGGTGGTCGTGCATATCTACGCCTCGGTGCGTGTTTTGTTTTGTTTTTTGTTTTGGGGATGGCGGGAGGTTGATGGGGGGTGTGTGGGGGTTTCGCAGTCGCTGGATCGCTGCGATCAGCTGGACGATGTGCTGTGCCGTCTTGCGCGCCAGCACCCCGAGACGAAGTTTATCCGGTGTCGGGCGGCGGCGGTCGGGTTTGCGGCGGCGCCGTCTGTGCGTGCGCGGACGCACTCTCGACTGGTTTTGAAAAAGCTGATTGAGGATGAGGAGGAGGATCCGTATGGCGAGGCAGAGGACGCGGAGAAGGCGGAGACCGACGAGGAGGGCTGTGATGAGGACGACGTCGACACGGACATGCTGCCCACGATGCTGGTGTACCGCGCAGGCGATCTCGTGCACAATTGGGTGCGGGTGGACTGGGAGGCGGGCGAGGCGGGCGTGGAGGATCTTCTGCAGAGGTATGGTCCTGAATTCTATCTGCCCTCTCGCATTTTGCTTTATCATTGTGCTAACACGCGTGTTGGCCTTGGAGGCATCATGTCGTGTCGCCTGTGGGCCACACGAGCAACAATCTCGGCCTGCCGCTGGATGAGGACGACGGGGGCCACAGTGGCTCTGAGAAGGGATTTTGAAATCGGGCTGGGGGACACGTTGCGAACCGCATTCCAGACAGTTTATCAGCTTCGTCGCTTTTCCTCCCGTTGTGCGCGTGCTATTTATCCATCCCTTAGAAATGCAGTGAGGGTCACGATTTGAGCATATCCCATTTACATCCAGGATGTTACAGGCCCTATTACAGTACTAGAACTACGACGGGAAGCCCGTTGACGATGAGGAGTGGGGTTCGTGAGCCTCCTTCCAAGCTACTATTTTGGGCAGTTGCAAGTTGAGCGGCCGTAGCTTAGCGCCAGACAGTCCATCAGGCGCTGCCATTCCGAATTGTATACTGTACTAGCTGTCTGTGTGGCATTTCTGCGGCCTCCCGCTGCGCAGCTAAAGGGCACTTGGCAGGGAATGAGAAATGGCGAGATGGCCGCTCTACCCGCGGTATCTTGGACCCGTACCAGGGGTGAAATGTAGCATAGGACGACGGGTCGCTGGTCCTTTCCCTGCGGTGCTCTGCCCTGGAGTGCGCCTCCCCTTGTCTTCCGCGGCGACGTATGGGCGTGCAAACTTGACCCTTAACCTCCCCCCTAAAAAGTGCACGCTACGCTATGCGCCGTGCGTTTGTGCAGAAGGAGTGTTCTCCGCCGGCTTCTATTGGTGACTTTCCAGGGGAGAAGAGAAGGGGGGCCTTAGGTGGGCGGGATTTGTGCGCTTGCGTTTTGTGAATGGACGCTAGTGGTTCGTGTTGAGCTGTGGCTGTAGATCTCGTCTATTTTATTTTTGTGCGAAGGAATATGTACCGCTAGGGTGTATGCCTTTGACGTCTCCACTCCATGTCACGTCACTTAATGATTGGGTAGATGAGTCTCCGATGGGCATGCTCGGGTTTTGTACGGCGAGTGCTATTGTGTGTCAATTGTCCTGATTCCATGAAGTTACGATATGTTGCAATGGCCCATGAGACGTATCTGCTACCTATGGGGTCAGTCTGGTCTGCGAAGTTTGTCTTCTCGGGGCGCGTATCACTATCACTATCGTATCTCGGCAACATCTAGCCATTCATTGTATGAGTGTCGCCACTGGCCATTTGCTCTACCACATCAGGCACACCCGTGCCGTTCGTACGTAGTCAAGGTCTGTGATGGAAGGAGACCAAGCTGTGCATGCATCACTTACTTGTTGGCTTGACAAGCGTCGTACTACAGAAATGAATCGTGCAGGGCTGTGCGGTCGGGTCATCAGAATGATGATGTCGTTATGACGCACGTGGTATTAGAACAATGATCCTTCAGAGCCTCAAAACAATCACGACAAAGTCCTTTCCTTAATCTCGTCATCGGCCGTGATGACATTCACTTGTACATGTGTGCTGTGCTTTTTGTCCTCAGGGTGCATGTATCATTATTGATTCTCGCTACGCAGAATACATTCAATTGTTGACCACGACTCGGATGGTTCGTTTCTCGTCCCCGGGCAACATCCTTCCTGACGCTTTGTGACGGACTTCTCAAAGACAATGGGCATAGACCCCTTTGTCTCTCATGTTATGCCGTCCTTGCGTACGTCTCCGAACACTCTCGATTTTTATTGTATCCATGACACACACATCCTCTACGTTCATAATATTACTACTGCGATACGTGCAACAATGACCGTCAGTCCGTCATAATAGTGCTTCAATACGCATGTGGTGGCGAACTAGCAGAGAACATATATATATATGAGAAGTACCACCGTGGACACATGCAGGCTGACTGCATCTGATATGCTTGGCATGGCCATGGAGAGCTTGGGCCATCACTAGCACCCCAGATCCATCGTATCAACAGATGTTGCATTCAGACTATGTTCATTCTGCAGGCATCATTCACTCCATTACGTGCATGATGCATGTAGAGTGGATAGAGTATGCATACAATATCTTTGATCGACGAATGGGGGT
>QLPN01009832.1:0-23840 GCA_003314395.1 Albatrellus ellisii
GCCGTGTTCCAACTTAATGGCTCTGGACAACTTTTTTTTTTTACTGACATTTGTTCGACGGTGAGTACCCGAGATTCTCTGTACCGCCAATCGTGCTGACCATGTAATTTTATTACAGCCTCTGAACTAAGTCTGGCTAGACAACTTTCTTTGAGTCTGAGGCCGTGCTTTATTATGAACTATTGCGTTCATGGAGGTATACGCGATACTGCACTGAAGCGGACGATTAGTGTGTGTATTCTGGTTGTTGACCGACAATAAATCGACACCCAAATCATTGGTTTGAACGTAAATACTGAGATGTCCGATTAATATTGCCCAGTCCACTGATGGGCGGCAAGAGAAATGTGAGGAGACACAACAGGTAGAATGGCCTCCAGTGATGTTGCGACAATGAATGCCAGGTCAAGTGAAATGCCTTTATTCCCCATCCCTATTGTAGTTAAATCTGATTCCAGAAGAAGACTGCTTATGTGTTTTGCTTGTTCAGCATCTCGGTGTCAATAAATACTCACTTTTCAGATTCCACGGTGCAGTGGCAGATGTATTATCGCGGGCAACTTACAGATGGCCTTTATCCTGAAGAGCATATTCTACTATGGTTGTGAGTACCCTTCTGTATCCCAGATATTGTCATAATGTATAAGATCATCTTCAGGTCTACCGGTGTTACCTAGCATGGAAATCAGACCGGGCACACATCGTCAGAGTCATGACGATCCCTCTGATTCTGCTTGGTAGTTCTATTGGTGTGTGTCAACAGTCCTTGTCAAGCTTTAGCTAACTTGTATATTTTGCAGTCACTAGCGTCGGAAGTGTACTCATGTGCGCTTTCGACCGAGGGTCGATCTTTTCACCCTTTACGGAGGCATGGGTGACTGCGTCATATGTGAGCACCCTATCAAACAATCTAGTCAGCACTGGTAAGTACTTTGCTTCATGCTGCATACTCTACTGGACACATTAGAATAACCATGTTTCAGCCCTCTTTGCCTACAAGCTCTGGACAGTGAACTCAAGATGTCAAGGGTACCTGAGTCGGCCCAGGGTCGCTACGATCGATGGTAATGGTGGTTATGTATGCAGGAGGATTGTATGTGGTCGTCATTCTGATGGCCCTAATACTCCTTGCGACGCGCAACACAGGTTACAATATCGTCGTGGACTTGGTAAGTGCCCCACAATGATTGCTAGCCCTGCTATCTGACTATATTTGTTGTCAGCATAGGTCACACCAACCATATGCATCTCATTCTACATGATCATTGATCCATGCTGGTGACATGACATGACATGACAAGAATGTTCTCGAACGACATAGAGACCTGTTCTCCAAACATCAAGTTCACAGACCTCCCTGCCAGTGTTGAGCATGGTCTCTATGATAGCAAGTATATAGTGTGAGTTGGGAATGTGTGGGTTATGATGATTTGGGCATGGTGCCAGTCACTCCAATAAACTTAATCACTCCTCATATCTCATTGTCTGTGCCTACTAGTAGGAGACCTGTCATGATAAGAATGTTGAAGACATCTAGCTGGATATAACAGTGAGGCTCATATTCTTGAAGATTGTATGCTCGCACATTTGGAGGGGCCCATGTGACTTTTGTTCTCAGGGTATGTTGAAGGCATAATAGTGTTCTGCAACGTATACGTCAATAAAATGTTGTCCCAGTTCCCATGTCGGGGAATATTTTGTTGATGCACACGTTGCGGAATGCTATTGTGACCAGTCATACAGAGTCTACCACAATACATCCTCTTTCGCTACTCGTCTGCCCCTTCACTGTCCCAGCACCCATTGCACATATTGTACCTCTGAACTTTCTTCAGGTCCATAGTTGCCTTGACAGATGATCTCTCATGCGCTGGCAGAATTGTTGTCAGTGGTGCATTCAATGAACATCTGTCCGCATGTAAATTCTTAAATCACACCGAGACGCCTTCAAGAAACATATGTATTGCAATTGTTCGCAGTGAGGACACAGTCAATCAAACGCAAAAATCGTAGTAGCTATGCCATGCCTTGGCAGACTTCGGCCTCTGTTTCTAAATGCCGAACCGGTGTGAGTCTCGGATGTTGATAAAAATCTAGTGAAGTATACACACGTATGCTATATCACCGAAATCATAGCAAATTCCTGCATCTGCAAGCTTTCGCTTGCGGGTAGATTACCGCTTTTCTCGGCCACTCATTGCTCTTCATTAGTTCACAATTAAAATTAAAGCAGTTGTTTAATACTATGTCACGAGGGTTGGTATGTTAAAAGTACCTTGTTATATTGCAGATGCGATCCCATCTACAACTCGCAATGTGCAGCTCACTCTAGGCTATCCATAACCCGGGATGCACCTCATCTTTGGAAACCACCTTGTATTTCAGGACGTGACCCATCAGACAACAGTTGTCTATCACTTCGGCAACAATCCGAGAAACTAGAGACGCATTGAACTTGATAAAGCCACAATGTTGGGGGGCTCGTCTATGGACTGTCGTCAAAATGGCGAACTCTGTCCGAAGGACAGCATGTTGACCTTCTTGAGGGCCACAAACGAGTGACCACCAAATTGTGAAAAGTAGGCACGCAATTGAACCTGTGTGAGATCCGACCGAGGTACACGACCCATCTGTCCTCTGCCTACGGAACCACACGTCAATGAAGACATGAGAGACACTCGCAAGATCATACCGGTTGCCACCTAGCTCTCGCGTCTCAGCATCATCGGTCGATATAGTAGGCAGCTTGCCCACATCAACGCCTGGCCCAGGTCCTCGTTTGGAGAAACTTCTTTGATGGAGAACCCTTGAAGGCGGTAGTCCTCCAAAACCCTGCGGCTGGACGATTTTCTTGGTCGCTTTCTTCTTCCCTGCGTCCCCTCAACCTCCATACTTCAATTTTCCTTCACCTCCTTACCCTATATTCTCTTGCCCTTTCCCATCAGCCTACTTCTAGTGCGAAGAGCCAGTTAGAGCCAAGGAGTCACCAGGGACAACAATAAAAGAAGCTGTATTTCGACAATGGACGCCTGCTATACAAAAAGTAAGGAATTAGTGTATGGTGCGTACCATTGCAAAGGGAGGCAGCGGCATACTGCTGTACTGAAGAAGATGCGTAGAGCATACGATCGACTGATGTAGGAGATGGTGTTGTAAGGCAACAAAAGCGAAGCTACCATTAATGGAAAACGGCTTGACGTGCACGGCAAAACAAAAGCACAGCCGACAATGGATTGTCGGAGAAGAGGATGATACGGATGGGGAGCCGTTGTGGGACAATAGACAGGAACAGCACAGAAAGTATGTGGTCTGTGAAGGAGAGTACTAAAACGCTAATCGCTTTTAGTGCGAGTGACGTTGAGATTTAAAAAACCTTTCGGTACGCGAAGGGAATAAGCGGGCTGTGGTCGCTAGGTCGGTTCGGGAAGCGTGTATCGTTTTCTGGATTTCGACAATCGATAATAGTAAATGTCGGCAATCAGCCATCGGCACTCAAGGTCCGCCTCCCACTCCTTTGCCTATCTGTCAACATCCTTCAACCCATCATCTTTATTCCAGACTATGACAATACGCTCGTCAAACAGCTGCAGTAGTCGTATAGTCTGTCGAGTACCGACCCGGCTTCGAGAAAGAGAAACGTAGAGAGTAAAGTTTATGCACTCTAAGTAAGCGCACAATTCGTTCCACCCGAACTTGAAGGCAAACTTATAGTAACCGCCCCCGACACTCATGATATTCCACTTTTCATTGCTGCAAGTGTTTGGCGGTAGCTCGTGTCTAATCTCAGTGATCTTTCCCCCCTCCGCCCGAGCGCAGCGCAGCAATTGACCTGCGGAGCCTGTCACAATGTCATTGTCGATGCTATCATCAGCCCACGAATCGCAAGAGGGTGAAGAGAAGACACGAACGTCATCTGCTCGTAACAATAGTCCCGCGTCTCCTGGTAGGTCCGCAGACGATGCCGCTTGTGCATGAGCGTCAGCGTCGCGCACGTCGTCGCCATCACTGACCATGCATTTTTGTCTATCAGTTGTCCGTACACCAGCAGATGGATGCGGCCGCGCACCTAAGGCGATGGAGAGCCCAATAACGCAATACGTCCATGCCGGCACCGCGAATGGCGCGTGCGGTGCGGGAGCGCACACGTTTTCGGTCGCCGCGCAAGTGTACTGCCCACATGACGCATCAGCTGCTGGTCGCGAGAACACCCAGAAGGGTGCCAAAGGAGCACGTACGGACGCGCAGTCGCGGTGGTGCTTGCACGTCTGCCCGACCGTGCGCAAGGGCTCGCACACGCGCGCGTCGCCGCAAAAGAACAAGGCGGTCTGGCAGTTGTCGCGCACAATGATGGGGCCACCGGCGTAGTTCGTGAGCTCGAGCACGCACGGCTCGCCCAGCGTCGCGTTTGCGTATCTGCGCCCGCCCACTCATCAGCTTCGATTGTCGCTGTGCCGCTCCGGAAGACAGAGAAAGGCAGCCTGAGGGGGGGGGGACTCACGTGCACAGCGAATGCAGGCACACCGGCCAGCTCGGGACTGCATGCGGCACGTCCGTGAGGCCGGGCGCGGGAAGGCACTGCTCGTCTCTGTTGAACTCGCATGGCAGTCCAACGGGCACGCGCGGCCTGCATCCACTGCCATTATCGGGGCAGAACATGCTGGGCGAGCACAGTGGGGGGGATGTCTCGCCCTGCACGTACCCGAATGCATACTCGTCGCGCCTGCAACGGCGGGGGACACACGCCGTGGACCCGTTCGCGGGTGCGGCGCAGAAGGTGAAAGCGTCGCAGTCAGAAGCAAAGTTACGCGTGGCAGGGTCGATGTGGTCGTGCGCGGGGGAGCAGGGATGGCCGAGGGCTGATGACCTGGCGACAGCGCTGGGGAGGGAGAGACGTAGAGCAAGCAAAAGGAGGAGCATGGTGTAATACGGCGGTACAAGAATGGGTATAGCGCCATGTGGGGGTTGCGCGTCTTGTGTGTCTGCGTGCGTAATGGCGGAGTGTCGCGGTTCAGACTAGAAGGCTAGATGTGTGCTTGTCCATTTGCATGTCGGCACAATAATTCCATAAACGAGCTGTTCGTCTCGTCTGCCTACTTTTCAGTGGGTCTGTAGTTTGCGCCACTGCAAGCCGAAGAAACATTCGACTTAAGCTTAAGCTTACTGTAAACGTGGGGTTCCTCTGGATCACCTCTGACTATTAATGCTCCATGCTTTTTGACGCACGCAGTGTAGTACTCCACCTAGCTCTCAGCGGTTCTGTGCTTTGATGCCATTTTCGGAGAAAGACAATCTCGCGCAGTTGCATCAGCTGGTACAGTAGGACCAATATGTGCAGAGACATGATGAAGCTGAGCACCAAAGCCAGAAATGTCAATGGAGACCCTATCAGAGTCCAGAGTGATGAAAGCTTCGTGATTGTGGGGTACTAAGTTCTTTCTACATTAATGAGGAGTGGGTTGCAAGATGCCGGTGGCCGAAATGATTGAAGTCACCAGCAGAAATGGCAGAGTTTGTAATACGAAAGAGTAATGATACAAACAACGAATTGTGGGGCACTCTTACGAGTACACAAACGCGAAAACGTTCTGTTCATTTCCTACAAAAGATAACAATGATTGTATGACTCGAGGCATACCACTGTACGGAAAGACCTATTGTTATACAGGTGTAACACCTGCAAGCAGGCTGCCGACGAACGCGGCCTATATAGTATGATACATTTTGGTGGCGTCGATAGGATCTTAAATATCCCCCCCCTTCTTATTGCCAACTTCCATCATAAACATCCCCTTGCCCCCAAACCCTTTACTGTACGATTTCTCTTTTCTCTTGTACGTTCTCATCGCTACGACACAGTGCCATGACCCCTCCTTTGACACACCCCACTTTTACAATACAGTTTCCTAATTCAATATTAGATGCTTTGGCTTTGGCCATGCTCTGACACCATATGATGTACAACTGTCTCTACCATATAAAAGGAGGGCCAGGGTGTGCCCCCCTCCAGCATCTCATCACTCAACTCAGCACCAGTCAGTCTCTTTTTTCATCCTCTCCTTCACACTCAATGACCAGAGTCCACTGAGCCTCTTCCCTCTCTTCTCATTGATCTAGAACTCACATAGGAGCCCTTTGACTCTCTACATGGAATGCTGTACGGAGGCTTTGTGGGCTTCCGTGCGGGTTCGACGATATGTGTAGTTAGAGATGTGTAAGAGAAGAGCGGCGGGCTCCTAGATTCGAACACGTAATGCGAGAGCAAAGTGAAATGAATAGCGGCGGGCTCGTAGGTCACTCGAGAGGAGGGGCACACCCCAGACTCCTTGAATACTGTAGTCGCGTATGTACGTCGCTCCGTCTCAGAGTCTTGTCTCCTTGGCAGTGTGCGCATAAAAGTAGGTGTAATAGATGTCGTATCGTACTACGCGCTGCCAGACTGTTCCGGCGCGCGGCCGTAAATGAGTAAGGTACCTAGATCGTCAGTAGCCTGCTTGCAGGTCTTACAATGCCAAATGTTATAAAGAGACTTTTTTGTGCTCCACTTGTACAAGTGTCAAGTCTATTCAAACACTTGTTATCTTCTATGCTCAATTACTGGAGAATGGAATTCCAATACATGTTGTATCTACTCTTCACCTCTGAGAAGCATAAGCTCTGCTTTTGTTGTATTCATACCAATATTACATCTTTTGCCACAGTTTGGTCTATCACATTATCACATTGCAGGGTAGCTACAGTGTCAGTAGTAGGCCACATCTAGTAGAAAGGGATCAATCACTGGACTTTCACAAGGCCTCACAGATTGCAGGCAGTTGTCCAGCATCCTCTGTTCTTTTGCACCAACACATACAATAGATAAATCAACCACTTCTCAAGCAGACAGAGTGGACGTGTTTGTTATGTCTTGTATGGGGTATGTTCACCCTAATGGACATTAATGAAAAAAATGAAAAAAAAAAAAACACCGCCTGGGACCAAAATCATCGAGGAAAAAAGGGGATTCATGTGTGCAGCATCACAGTATGTTATTCTTGAAAGGAATAGAGCACAACATTTGTGATAAAATTGAGTCTCGAACTGTAAGATAGCAGCCGGGAAGTCGCACAACGTGGAATTAGACTAGAAGGTAAAGGTCACTGGCAGCAACGTATGTAGCATCTGCGACAGTGAGATACAGATTGACGGTGGTCCGTTGAGAACCAGATCAGCACTCACATTGAGCTCGTAAGATATGATTACGCGACCGACTCGGTGGCAGAAAGGGGCGGCAGACAGGAGCGACAGAGCTCTCGTCCGAGGGGCTCAGGGGCTGAGACTTCACATCAACAATCGTATAAATCGGAGTAGACCATGCAAACCCCTCAGCATCATCTTCTGCACTTAATTTACCTCTATGTCTCCTACTCAACAGAAAGCTCTTCTACTCAACTCAAGCGACGGTCCCTACGAGGTCGGCTCCTTCCCTGTTCCTACTCCGGCACCGGGTCAGGTCCTTGTAAAGGTTCATTCCGCCGCCTTGAACCCTGTCGATGTTGCCATGCAGTCGATGGGTTTCCTCGTCCAATCGTATCCGACTGTCGCCGGAAGCGATGGCGCAGGCATAATCGAGAGCCTCGGAGACGGTGTGCGCGATTTCAAGGAAGGAGATAAAATGTATGTCTTATCTCTCCGAGTCGGCCAAGCGTAACCACCGTAATCTTGTGTTTCCAAGCCTGTTCCAGAGCAAGCTCACGCCCACGCGAGGGACTTTCCAGCAATATGTACTCGCCGATGCAGCTCGCGTTGCCAAGGTCTGTTTGTGATCTGTGCTCCAGCATCCTCTTCTAATCTGTTCTGCAGATTCCCGACAATCTGTCTTTCGACGAAGCTTCTACCATCCCCCTAGGACTGGGAACAGCCGCTTGTGGCATATATCAAAAGAAAAGTGGTAACTTGCGTGGCGGGTTGGGCCTTTTCCCCCCTTGGGAAGAGGGTGGTGCTGGCAAATACAGTGGTCAGCCCATCCTCGTCGTAGGTGGTGCCAGCTCGGTAGGCCAGTGTGGTGAGCAAGTCGTTTGTAGATTTGTCTCGTAGTGTCTCACATGTGTGTACCAGCCATCCAACTAGCTAGGCTGTCGGGTTTCAACCCGATCATCACCACCGCCTCTGGACATAACACCGAATATTGCAAGATGGCCGGTGCAACGCATGTGATAGACTACCACATGACCCCATACTCCGTGCTCCCGAAGGCCGTCGCTGCCATTACCTCTGCCCCTTTTACTTACATTTATGACGCCATCTCTTCAGAGGATTCGCAAAAGGCGTGCTGGAAGATCCTTGCACCCAACGGGCGCATCGTGGTGACCTTGCCGGCGGTAGTCGGCGCTGACGCTGAGGCGAAGGACGGGAAGTGTGCGGTGCTGGTGTTCGGGAACGTTAACGCAGACGCGAACCGAGAATTTGGAACGACTCTATACAGCAAGTTGAGCAGCCTGTTGAGGGATGGGGCCCTCAAGGTACGTGGTGTGATGTTCTACAAGCAAATAATTCACTGATACGCTTGTCTCCCCAGCCAAATAGAGTGAGGGTACTCCCGGATGGTCTCGCGGGCATCCCTAATGGCCTCGAACAGCTGAGTATGAAAAGGGTCAGCGGGATGAAGTTGGTAGTCCATCCTGGAGAGACCGCCTGAGCTGGAGAAGGATCCAAAGTAGACCCGCATTGCGCAGTCGGACGTATTCATGTTGTTTGTTGCAATGCCCTGCATTACACATGCCTAGTTGTTGTCAGTGCTGTACAATTACAGTTACCAAAGTCGTCCTCGTTCTTTGTTCATGCTTGACTTAGCTCGACTGCTGGGATACAGGTAAATGCACTTAGCCCCCTAGATGGTCCCCAAAATGATCTTCTCACCGTTGCGACCCTCTTCCGACGATTCTTCCACACAAGTTAAAAGGTGTCAAAAATCAGCCATTCGACTGCACGATGACGAGTTTAAATCGCTCAACACGTTTGCCCTTGGACGGATAATATTTATCATACAAAACAAACTCGTGGTATCTCTGACAAAATGTAATCACTATTTGCGTGATGCTCAGACGATGAAATTCTTCAGTTTAACATGTTCGCTTACAAGCACTAGAAATTTCCTTGCTGATACCCATACATGGCCCGAGGAGAAAAGCAGGAGTTGATTCAGCATATCCATCGGTGTATAGGTGTCGGCAACGCGCAGAACCTTGGTTAATTGTGGCAGGGGTAGTAGGTGGTAGTAAATTCCATGAGTTGCTGTGAAGGCCAGGGTCAGGTGGGATGGTTGGAAACAATTTAGAAGTGCAATATTCTATTTCGGTAAGGCACTTCACGGTGATTGTGGCGCAAGCCCTCGAGACCAGAAAACCTTTTCAATTGCATCGGCGCTATTGCACGTCACGATGTTGTGACAAGGGGCAAATAATCGGTGCCTTGTGCCGAGGTTCAAGATTTGAACGAAAACACGACGTTGATGTCAGTCAAGCACCCAACAATTCGCGCCACGTATGATCGTCGGACCCACTTGTAGTACCAACAGTGATGGTCAAGGGTTTTCGGCTTCCGGCAACAAACCAACGTACGGTGTAGTAACGACCAGATGACACATCGGTAGGAGCCAAGCAGCTCCATTGAATAATCGTCACATTGTGAAACGATGTACGATCAAAACATGGGGGCAGCGTTTTGATCTGCCGCTTCAGACATACATTTGCGGAACCTCAATCTGTCCTTTGGAGCCTAAGCCCCATCTGTCCTATGGAAAAAAGTCAGTAAAGTGCAGAATAACGAATCGGGGACATAGTTGGGAGACGAATCAGGAGTCGAGGTTATCCGCATTCCTCGAGAGAAATTGGTAGTCTAACATGCTTTTGACCATTGACACGAAGTCCATCATGTTGTGCAAAAACAAGCGAGTACAATGGGTAGGAAAAACGTGTACTGACCTCGATGAACAATGACCCCAGTGAACCGAGCATTATCAACCAAGCCTCTTCGGATGAAGATGACGTTGGAAGAAACACAGGTTAGGTGTTAGTCAGCAACGGAGATACTCCTCGGCAAGTTCGGATCAAGCGTGGTAAAATCGTCTTGCGGAGCTCGATTACCTTGCTCCATTGCACAGCGCTTCCTATTATGGCATCCCTTTAAGTTCGCTCTCGAATTCGCCGAACTTTCATAATGATAATGTCGCACATCTCTTGTTCTCGATCCCAGTCATCGCTCTCTGGGAATTTATCCATACGACGGTGTATAAATTTGTAAGTCCCTCATCAATCACCCGCCTGTGTGACTTTTTCATTTACTGCAAACATGCCGACAGGGTTATGGTGCCGCCTGCCCATGCCTCGTGCGTTAGGTGAGGTTGCCGTGACCGTGGTCGCCAGATCCCCGTATACTACCCATTGCCGTGTGTTTTCCTGCTGGTATTTTCTAGCCACTTATTCCCCTTATCACTGCTTCTCTCTATAAATATGCAGGTTAAGCCAATAGTCGTCCTATCCTTGTACCACGAAATAGCCGTTTTCGTCAATCTTATCGACTTATTAACTCATCGCCAAATTATCGATTAGCACATCACCTCGGTCCCTACGCGCCTTCTCGTAGACCCACGCGGACCGTGTGTGGTGCACTCCTGAAAGTTGTCTTATAAGGACAGCGATAATCGACGGTCCTCGGACCCTAAATCATCCTCCTCTCAGCCGGGCGTTTAAAGTCCACATCCGCTGTCAATTGCATTCCGCACGTACTCATCTGCTGACCCCTCTATTCTTGTCATGGCTACGGGCTACCGCGACTATAAAGACGACTACTTACGCTCCTGGGAAGCATTTGATAGGACCTTTACTGCACAGCCAGTCTCTTCAGGAGTCCCAGAACGGACTCGTGTTCTTGGCCACGACGCAGCACGACCACGTCCGATGGCGCCTGAGCCGTACGCAACCCCTCACTACTCACATGCCTCCTCGAGCTCTACTGGTCCTACGACTCCTGCGGACTATGAATCACTAGATCGGGTGTGGGGCGAAGTCCGAAGGAGCAAGGAGCGGGCCATGGCTACTTCTCCTTCCAAGATCAAGTCTCTCGAAATGCGATCGGCCAGTGAACCACCGATGTTCCAGCGACTCGATCCGCCCACCCCGCCCCCGAAGCCGTCACTGAGGAGGCAGAAGTCAAAGTGAGTGCTACCGCTTTGGACGTGATGAGTAACTCAAGGCTGTCTGGGCCGGATAGCGTTAACTTCAACGAGTCTCCCGACGGAAGCATGGTACGCGGCTTTGGCGCATGTTGATCACATTATGCTGACGATCCCCTCATAGGTCACCGCGACATTCGATCTGCCGGGCGTCAGAAAGGAAGACATGCATGTCAGCTTTCAAGTTGACCGACTGGTGGTCACCTGGAAGACTACCAAGATCACGGAGACGTTCGAGAGCGGCAGAATGTTAATAGACAGGGAGGAGAAGAAGTATAGCCGTACGTTGCCCTTACCACAAGGCACAAAGGTAGGTGGCTTTGCCCTAGTCATCGACCTCGTAGATATCTTACTGCGCACCACACATTGTAATCTCTGTAGTTTGAAGAAATACAGGCCTCCAGGGACCATCGGCGTCTTGTGCTCACGTACCCTAACATGCGCGTGGTACGAGCCAAGCCTCGCTGAACTGCCGGAATACGAAGTAGGGTCCGTTGTTGCGAGTAAGAATGACTTTGGTTTCCATTACGCAGTGTCTTGACGCGGGTTCATTCAATGACTATTTTCAGCTTTGGTTCGAGTGTCCTCATCAGGAGAACATTAGAGACGGGGGCTCCGCGACGGACGATTGGTGATGTAATGAAGCTCAGGAAGTCCAGAACTATTTGTACTCGTAAGTCACAATGGGGTATCTGTTGTATGATAGCGATACGTATCCGAAAATACAAAAGGCAAGGCCCAGGAGTAGTGCATACTATACGTACGAGTTAATGAACGATTATCTCACGAGGGGACGTTTGGTTGAGTCTGACGCCCGTGATATAAAAGACTTCGTGAGCTACGTGTACCCGCTGACGGGATGCAAGAAAGCGACGTGGTAACGATACCCAGAAGAAATCCCAGAACCCTACTTTAAGGCGTTTTGGAAAAGAGAACGTACGGCTTTCATTTAGAAAGCGGAGATAAGATACACTATCAGCACCATTCAACGACTCAAATTGTTGACAGGATCCTTCTGCCTGAAAAAGATAAAGCGTCCCATGAAACATGAATTGACGAGACCGCATCCGTATAAGCTATCTTAGAAGGGGTCCTGGACCAGCACGTGCCAGTGTGTTTCGGCTCGAACAATGTGTGTACTCCAAGGCTCGCCTGTCTCGGTACAAGGGAGGTGATTTCCTGGTCAACAATCAGCTTCCAGCACTCGGAATAAAATCCATGAACGAACTTTGAGGCATCACGTTTGAGCTGAAGAGCTCGATCATGATTTTCGATAGGCACAAAATGAAGTGAAGTGAAGTTCCTCCGTGTCAGAGAGGGAGGCACTTGTTGGCGAACCCTAGACACGATCCTCTTCTGTTCATCCCCGTTCGGACCGGGCACCACGGGAGAAGTTAGTTTCCATCCAGTCATAGGCTTATGACCAGGATCTTGACGTGAAAGAGTCTCTGTGTTCCCGAAAGTCACGGAACGAGGAGCATTAGCTGTTCCTATGCGATCCGCCAACTTCCATCGGCGGGTAAGCTTGGCAGGTGGCGGAGAAGAGAACCTAGCCGGGTGAAAAGACAGCGGACGCCGATCACCAGTGCACAGAGTTATCGACGAATTGGAGGTTGAGGATTCGGGTAATTCAATGTGGGCATACACGGCAGCCTCGAGGAGACGTTGCGCGGTTGGCTTGGTATACAGTTTGCGACGCGCGCCGTGATTCACACGCCGAGGTTGAGACTCGCTCTCCAAAGTGGGAGATGAGTGCTGCCGGGGGCCGAGGTCAAGCGGAGATGAGGTCTCGTCTTCGTCTCTGTGGTGCTGGGATCCAATGATAGCAATGCGCCGACGGCGGCCATAAGTTTCTTTGACAGACCTGGCTGCCAAGTCTTCGAGGAAATCATGAACAGTAGTACAACTCGAGTCATCGCCAGCATGGCCGGAAGTGAACGGTTGAGCAGGGCTCGAAGTCGTTGGGCTGCCGCAGACGTTCGGGTCATCGCTGGGATCAGTAGGATAGCCGTCGCTGCGCGTGACGCTGACTATATGCGCATCATTCACAAGAACTGGGTGAGATAATCCACGTTCTGGGTTGTAGGATGAAGCAACCGCATCCGCAGGGCTTGAGCAGCCAAGACGTGTATCCAGATAATATCCTAGACAAGGGTCCACCGGTCGTCGGCACCCAGGACGCTTGCGCTTCTTCGTTATCTACACGAATAAAGGGCGTGACTATATGCTTGCAGAGACACGGTCTTATTAATACCTTGAGGGCTTCTGACATTAGCCCCTCGGGGATATGGGCCCGAAGTCAGTGAGCTCTAATAGTGTCGAGAGGTATTGGTTCTAGCAGAAAACCCAGGTCATGTTCATGTTCAGTGTTAAGAGATGGACAAGAGATCTGGATGAAGATGACTAGTACCAATTTTCTCAGGATCGACCGTCAGGCCACGGTGTCAAGGTTGTCCACGATGCCGTAGCGGCGCGGTTGATGGGAATGCACGATATATTAAGTGGTAAGGGAATTTGTCAATACATCAAGACCTCCGAGTCATTCCCGCAACGTGGGATCACGGTCCCACCAACACTCAGTATCTATATATATGTAGATCTGCGCTTCTACGCTTCATTGTATTCTTCCCTTGCACTGGCAGATAATGGTTATTTATACGCTCCGGAACAAGAAGTCAGTTCTGCATGCCAGCGGCGGCCAGCTGAACTTTCAGCGACTTGAGCTCTGCCACGGCTGCAGAAATCTCTTCCTCCAGATCCTTTGTCTTTGGTGTCCGGGCCTTCAACTCCCGCACCACGTTCCCTTGAGCTGCGATCTTCGCTTCCCAGGCGAGGATTTCTGCAAACTTGGGTGCGTCGGTCTGTGCAGCGGATGGCTGCGCAGCCTTCTTCGCCGTGACAGCCTTCCGTTTGGACATGGCAGGCACCACATGGGTGGAATCTGCGCTGGGTGCAGCAGTCGGCTGTGGTGCCGTTCCAGCAAACTTGTCTCTCCATATATCTGCCATCTTGTCCTCAATCTTCTTGAAGAGATGTTCAGGCTTGCCAATATGATGCCCCGGAAGGATGTCGATGGAGAAGACATTGGGGACGGCGCGTGCAGGAGCGTTCAGCTGCTGCAGGATGGATTCGGAGGTGGCGGGCATGAAGGGATAGATGAGAACGGATAGAACGTAGATTAGGTTCACCGCGCGCGTGACGACCTGCGCACACCGCGTGGGGTTTTCAGCCATCAGAGCCTTATTAAGTCCTGACGACTGGAGATAGAGATTTCCACGCGCAGACAACAACATGACAGTTTGCAGGCCTTGACGTAACTTCACAGCCTCCATGGCCTCCGTATACTCTTTGATGAGGTTGTTCACATCGGACGCGAAGTCTGCATCTGCATTATCGTTGGGCGATAGAGGACCAGGAACATCTAAGCCGTCAGGAATTATGCCATTGTACTGAGTCGAGATGAACTTGAGGGCACGATTGACATAATTGCCGAAGCTGTTGAAGCATTAGGTGTGTGGTGTTGACGCATGTCGGCTCTACTCACTTGTTCAATAACACATTGTTATTCGCCGAAACCTGAAATGTTGCTGTGTCAGCGTCAAGCCGAATCGTGATATGGGTTGTACATACACAATCTGCCCATGAGAACATGGCGTCCGCAGTTTCAGGTCGTGTCGAGATGAGGTAGTATCGCCAGACAGATGACGGCAGTCCCGTCTCTTTGGCAGCTGGACCGAACACGCCACGATTTTTACTCTTGGAGAATTTTCCGCCCTCATAATTCAGATACTCTGCAACATCGTCAGGGGGATTGTGTGTAGACCTCGTCAGAGACAAACCTGTGGTAGAAAGATGATGTAACATGGTCCAATTTCGTCCATCCGCGATTTCAGTGGCAGGGAAAAAGACTGTATGGAAGTAGACATTGTCTTTGCCCATGAACTGGTATAGGCGGACATTGTTTGGGTTGAACCACCATTGTTTCCATTCTGAAGTCCAGTTGGCAGTAATGCTAGGGTATCCGATTGGAGCATCAAACTTGGCCCATGTTAGATCATCCTGGAGCGTGAGTGGTGTGAATACGTACCCATACATCTAGATAATGGAAGTAATAAGCCAACCGGGCACGATAAGAAGGCTCTACTGTACGTACACAGTACCTTTCCTTTCATGCCTTGATCGTCAAAACCGTCCCTCTCTGGCACCGGTACACCCCACTGGAGATCCCTTGTTACAGGACTTGGCCTCAGGCCACCCTTTAACCGCGCATCCACAAGCTCTCCGTCGCTGTTGATTAACCCGTTCGGCGACCACTTTCCACTTTTCCAAGCTGTTTTTATCCATCCTTCAGTTTGCGACTGCAAGGCATCTAGCCTGATGTACATGTGAGACGAAGTCCGAGTCACAACGTTGTGATCTTTGTTGATGAGACATCGAGGTTTGATTAGTTCGACAGCATCTAGAGTGCGGCCGCAAGTGTCGCATTGGTCGCCCCGCGCATCCTATGAATTGAAGTTTGAGGTCGCACAAGTGCAAGCTAGGTATCGTCAAGTGAACTTACATCAGCCTGACAATGGGGACATATACCCTCAACAAAGCGATCGGCAAGGAATCTGAAGCTTAATTAGCTTCGAGAGAATTGTAAAAAGCTGTCATTCACTTATCGCAGGCTTCACAATACGTCTGATCCTTATCCTGCTTGACAAGGCGGTCGTTCTTCGCAAGATTCAAATAGATTTCCTGGCATATCCTGTAGGAGCATACGATGTCAGCGAGCATAGAGGTAAGGAGTGATGCTGTACGTACTCTGTATGCTGGGGTGTAGATGTACGGCCGAAGAAATCAAAGCTAGGCATGATTGGATTTAAGGGATGTTCTCGCATGGCAACATCGACATCGTGACACACCCGATATCAAACCACCTGTATGTTTCACGATGCAGTTCGTGATATTTATCGCATAACTGTTGCGGAGTTATACCTTCCTTCAGAGCTTGAGTTTCTGTTGCTGTCCCATACTCGTCTGTGCCGCAAATATAAATTGTTCTTCGGTTTTGAGTGCCTTATCGAAGATTCTAAGGACTTTTATGCGATGCAGAAGTACATGCACATACGAGAATAACTG
Source organism: Albatrellus ellisii (assembly GCA_003314395.1). Lineage (NCBI taxonomy): Eukaryota > Fungi > Basidiomycota > Agaricomycetes > Russulales > Albatrellaceae > Albatrellus > Albatrellus ellisii. The sequence continues at coordinate 16,334 of QLPN01009832.1, forward strand.
AGGATACAAGATAAATCAGAGACAGATCATGCGGAAATTATTGGCTGAAACATGCCGACTATATACATCAGCGCTGAGTGTGCTTCCGATGATGTTACCTAGGTGACAGTCGAGTCAGCACGAGTAGCGGTTCTTTGGAAGACATCAAAACGTGCCCAGATGAGGAACGTTGTTGCAGTAAGGAAGGGCTGAAGTAACCAAGATATTTGTTTCCCCTTCCTGTGGCAATCTAAAAAGCGATGAGCGACTGTAGATAAAAACGTGGAAGAGAACGTCATACAAGACCTGTTTACCAGGGTCCGGAACGACTCTGAGCACACCTTCGGCCGAACGAATTGACTTTGCCATAGTTGAGAGATACTTGAAACGGGATCTATGATACAAAGAGAATACGGGAAGACGGAGTCGAAGCAGGGTGGTCAAAGGCAATATTGACCTAAAAAAAAACCTAGCTAAATGCACCGTGACTCGACCAGTGATAACTTGCTAGCACTTGACCGATGACTCGTCTCAAATTCCGAGACTACAATAACTTTACATGTAAATCTGTCACGTTCAAGTCACAGGCAGTGACTCGATCTTCGCGTCTCACCTGACGTCACGGCATCCGGTCTGGAAGCTCCTCATTCCAGACTCTGATTGGCTACGTTACCGTCCTAGGCTCTTATCAGCCACATGCCTTCATTATATGGAAGGTCAGACTACATACCATCCACCCGCACAACAGCTGCTCAGACACATCTAGGCTAGTTTCCCGCATGCGTAGCTTACACGATACCAGGACCACATCCACCAGTCCCGAGTTCACTGTAAGCATCCACACAGTCCATAGCGTTATTCTTGCGCTCATATTAGCTATATAGTTCAGAGCTGTGCTGCTGGGCCTCCTGATAGGTTGCTTGCTATGTTTCACCAACTTATATTTTGGGTTGCAGACTGGCTGGATCAGCATGTATGTTTTGTCATCGTTGCAATTCCTATTGACATCTTAACAAAAGAGTTACACGATCCCGTCTTTAGGATGTCTCTTCAGTCTGCGCTCATCGGCTTTCTACTCTCACGGCTCATGCCCGTCCCCATGACTCCTCAGGAGAATGTGGTCGTGCAAACGACCGCCGTAGCTACAGGCACGGTCCGTGGCTACTCTGCCGCATCCTCATCTCAGTGCGCTTAAACATCGAGTTAGATGCCATTGGCTGCAGGCTTTGTGGGTATCATACCAGCTCTGGGATTGCTGGATGAAGAAAAAGATGGCTCTGGCCCTATATACCTTTCTTGGTTGGGTGCTGTTGGCTGGTCTTTTGCTGTCGCCTACTTCGGGTAAGACATCGTGGGTTTCACACATGATTTGTCGTTCACAAGCTGCATAGAGTATTTATGTCTCCACCCATACGAAAACAAGTGGTATGTGTTTGTTTATCGGAGCAACGTCCATCTCACTAAATCATGCGCGCCTGTGAAGATAATTGAGGAGCAGCTTGCCTTTCCGTCAGGCACAGCTACCGCACAGCTGATCTCAGTACTTCATAAGATTCCACCTCCAGATACTTCTCTAAGGCAACGGAAGGGTTATAATGCTCTTAGAACGGACGAGGATGAGGAAACTCAGAATACCCCTTCGCCCAGTGACACCCATCTCAACAATGAAGTTGAGGAAGATGTTCGTCAGACAATCCAAGGGGAGGGCTGGTCTGCATTGACTTGGAGCTTCGCTGCCTCGGGTTTATTGACAGTAAGTAAGAGACGTTATTTAGTTTGTCAGTGCTTATTGAGAGTTACGTACAGCTTGCGTCTTATTTCTTCCCTGTTGTCTTCGCGATCCCATTGTTCGGAGAGTATCTAGCAAGACAGTGGTTGTGGACATTTACTCCCAGCCTGTCTTACGTCGGCCAAGGTGTGCTCGGATCGTTAACTACTTGTTGCCATTTACTCATATCGCTATCAGGAATAATCATGGGCTTTCCTACAACACTGAGTATGAACTTGGTGCGTGTCCTATGTCAAGTTGTTGGGCGTTGAGTCAAACGTGTAACTGTAGGGGATGTTGGTAGGTTGGGGTATTCTTTCACCACTCTCCAAACACTTTGGATGGGCGCCGGGCCCTGTCGGTGACATGACAGCAGGTGCTCGTGGCTGGATACTTTGGACATCCTTGGCGATCATGTGCGCAGATAGCGTTGTGTCCCTTCTTCCGGTTGCTTGGGAATTTGTGCTCAGGGCGGCCAAGCGACATGACGTTTCCGCTACAAACAGTGGCGAGGGCGAACCCGACGACGAAATAGAAACGGAGGATAGACTTGTTCCAGGGTCTTGGGTTTTGTGGGGGTTGTTGGTTAGTGTCGTCTTCGGGACTGCGGCGGTGTGGCTGGTTTTTGGCAACGAGGGGATCAAGCCCTGGGCGACATTCATTGGTTTCGGAATGGGTGGTTTACTCAGCATTCTGGGGTACGTGTAAACATCTTGACCGAATCAATCTTCTCAACTCCTTTGTCGCTGACTGAATGTAATCTTCAAGGGTACGAGCGCTCGGGGAAACGTGAGGCGTTGCTGCATCATCATGGCGGCATTCTGACCCTTTCTTAGTGATCTTAATCCAGTGAGCGGGTTGGGAAAGATCAGTCAGCTTCTGTTCGCGGTCATCCAGCCTGGGAATGTCGTGGCTAACATCATCGCTGGTGGCGTAGCTGAAGCAGGAGCACAGCAGTAAGTCGCTCGAAGACGGTGGGAGGCTCCTGCTAACTCGTATCTCAGGGCTGGAGATCTTATGCAAGATCTTAAAACAGGGCACCTCATTCATGCGTCTCCAAGAGCCCTGTTCTTTGGGCAACTCATAGGCTCAACACTTTCCATCTTTATGACTGTCACGGCGTATATCTTGTATAACAGAGCGTACGCTATTCCAGGACCACGTTTCCCTGCGCCGACAGCATATGTGTGGCTTAGTCTTGCGCGGCTTCTCCGTGAGTGCTCCTCTACAATCGTGTACTATTACGTCTACTGAGTCATTACACCAGGTAACGGAGAACTGCCTGATAAGAGCGGCGTGTTCATGTTGTGCTCAGCCATCATTTTCGGATTGATCTCGGCATTCAAGACGTCAGCTTCAAATCGACAATTATGGTATGCAAAGTGGATACCTTCGGGCGTTGCGTTCGCGATTGGGTTTTTAAATACGCCATCGTTCTCATTGGCACGTCTCGTTGGTGGGATAATTGAGTATGTCTACCACACCAAGATGTCAAAAGGGGGAGGCAGAAATATCCTTTTGATAGTGGTAGCTAGCGGGTTTGTCTTGGGCGAAGGGGTAGTCAGTATAATCTGCCTGATCCTTAGGACGTTCGGCGTTGGCGTGGTGAGTTGTTGGGGGTGTAGTCATGGGCTTTGCGGTGGCTGCCCATTATAGTTTACATTGTTCGGGCTTGAACTTAAGTTTACACTGAACTAATTGAAGCCTTGAATATTAATACATAGGCCATGCGCCTCCTATTCGTCGTATTTGTGCTATTACCATTTCTTTTTCTGTGAGAGTCTTTTTCCTGCTCCATATACTTGGGTATTACAACGCAAACTTATAACTGTCTCAGGCTCCCACCAGGTCAGTACCATGGCACTAATTAATCCTCAAAAGCAAGAAGACATTGTCATTTGCTCACGTCACCAGCCCTAAGCGCTCAGCATGTTCACTATCATGATTTGTTCTCAGACTGCGTTGATTGTTGTTCATACCACGGACATCAACATACATCTTTCAACGACAACCCTTGGTCATATGTCGTCCATTACACTATCTCCTCTGCTATTTAGCGATTAAAGTTTCAAAGACATCGCTGTTGACCCGTCCGGCGCCTTGAGGACTCGGGTAGCATTCGTCTCGCGTTATGTTGTCTCGCGATTCATCGTGCGCGACGCGATGAAGTACTTGCCTTGTCCTTGGGCACAGTCCCTGACGCGTTGCGGGACCTAACTGTCGTCGAAGAAGTTGCCGTGATGGGTTATGCATTATATACGAGTCTAGACGCTGGTGTTTCCAAGGAGTCTTTACCTTCCTTGCAAAGTCATGATGCTCTTGCCCACACACGTCGAACTTACTACGGTAGCATATCTCTTGCTTTCGTACAACACAACTGCACGCAGCATGCTATACAGATGCGGTAGCGGGTTCTTCCGTGCGAGCGCGCTTTATGATATCATGTAACTTACAAAAGACGCGAACTCGAAGTTCCACGTAGGCTTGCAACGTGGCCACCTCCTTGCCCTTCTTCCTCACCAAGCCTCTTGTCCAAATCCTATCTCGTCCCAGGGACTCAAGAGGGGGGCTTTTTTTTCCTTTCTTTTTTTTTTGACTTAAAACCTCCGTCAAGATGTCCCGTATCGCTCTCGCTAGCATTCCTGCCTTGACATTCTACAAGGACGTTCTGACTACATCACGAAGAGAAGCACCACTTCCACAGCTGATTTGTGGTGGTAAAGCCTGCAATCTCTTCACGCCTGATGTCGTTCGGTGCGTGAACGTCGGGGGCCGCGGCACTGAAATTGAGTGGAAGGTTGGTAGGCCTCTTCAACGCTAGAACGTGTTTCCAGTTCTCAATTGTCTATCGTCTTTCTGTCCGTTGCCGATGCAGTGTGAGGCTGATCTCCCGGAAGCTTTGCGTCTGGGAAGAGTTCAAGTCTCCTGCGAAGGATGGTCTGGTCCGGGAGATCCTTATGTTCTGAAAGGTGGGTCATCTCTCCTGGCTTTGATTCATAGAAGACCTGAGCAAAGGGGTTTCGCTTCAGGATCATGTTCGTTGGATTATCGACTGGTTACTGTGCCACAAGGCCTACGGAGTGCTGGATCATATAAACACTGGTTTACCGGTGAGGACTTGTGCTGCTAATGCAACCTGACTTAGCCTGATTTCCTTTCTACACAGTGGATAATCTCCTTTCTGCGCTATTTTGGATGATTTGGATTGCCATCATTGCTGTCATACTCTACGGTCTCTACAACTCATGCATGGCAAGCAATCGTTCGCGCACAACAGGGAGGCCCCGTCCGTCGCCAGGTTCTGGCGGACACGGATGGTTCCCTCGCAGCTATCGGAACAATCGGGCCGACCCCCCTCCCCCCTATACAAAGCACTCGTCTAACGACTCTGCACCTGCCACTCCAAATGGACCGTTTGGTATGGGTTTCTGGAGTGGCGCTGCGTTGGGTGGCCTCGGCACCTACATGGTAAATCGCTGGGGAGGCTCCGAACCTCGTACAAGGCAGTATGATTGGGAACGCGAACGTCCCTCTTACGCTTCCCCACCGATTCAAAGTCCCCGGTCAGACGATCTGTTCTCGCGTCCTGTGCGATCGTCTTCTCATCGTGATTATAGCGATGATAGAGGAGAGGGTCCTTCACGTCTCGGTTCTATGAGGAGAAGTACAGGTTATGGGGGGTCAAACGTCCGCTGACGATGTGTGCATTTATCCTCTATCGTCAGCCTGACCTAGACTCGTCAAATATGATATCGCTCATGACTACGATATTTCGTCAGCTCGATTGAATTGTAAATGATGAAACTACAACCCGTAGTATACGATATTGTATTGACATGTTTCAAGGCCTCGCTTTGTCTTAAAGCATGATTATGGGTCTCTAATTTACTTTGCAACTTGCGAACGGCTTGTGTACAAAAGAGAGATATGAACGACACTCCCCGATTGCAAGGGCCGCCGTGTCTGTCGACAGCAATAATGATATTCTTAGGCTCTAGTTTAACGTGATACAAGCAAATTACTATGTATAGTATGTGGCTCTAAGACGCACTGTCTCCTGACCAGCTGTCCCATCCCTCAAACTGACCTTTTTGTCATAGCTGGAGTTCGTAAAGCTCATGTACACTGCGCGTGTGTGAAATATACGAATATGCAGGCGAGCGCGCGTTGATGCGACGCCACATAGTGGACGAGTTCAGCCTTGAAGATAATCCAGACATGCTATTCAGCTTCGCGCCGGACGCACTCCACGCGCACTTCCACTGGGCAGACGGCTTCGCAATCATGTCTTGACGTCGCAATACTGGAAACCCCCTTATATAAACTGCTGTTAGTACGTGGTGACATGCGATACCAAGGTTTTAATAGGTATGCGACTGCCATGGCTGGAATGCCAGCCACACTACTGTAGGGTGGCAAAAACAAGATAAGATTCTACATATCACCTGGCTTTATTGATCATCGTTGCCCTCTGGTCCACAAAACAAAAACAAAAAAGGTGTGTGGGCTTGGTGGCAAACTTCATACAAGCTAGAGTCTCAGCTGAAATCCACAGTATTAAGTACTGCAGGTTTCAGTTGAAACTCGGTTGTCGTGGGATTTGCCACCATGCACACTTATAGGGATCTTACATTCATCTTTCGGTCACTAGTATCACGGCGGGGTAACGGGTTCGATGTCGCGGTTACTGATGTGCAGGCCCAGATCAGATGTGTCGATCTCGACGCTCTCAAGACGAAGGTCGACCAGCAGCCTGTGGTCCTGGCCATAGCGGACGTCATGTAGGATGATCAGGCCAATATCATGGTGAGAGACTTGGTCGCAGAGCTGGGAAGTCTCGATTTCACACTTACACGTGTCGTTTCCAGTGATTCCAGTGATATAGGCATATGCCTTGTTCAGATGGTCGTGCATCCGTACGGGGGGAGCCATCAGAGTGAGTTCCTAGCGACATCAGTCTCATGATCAGGCCTTTATGCAATGGCGCGGAGCAGTTCGACTACTTTTACATGCGGTGGACACCATCTACTCCATGACGCAGTTGCTCTCTTACTCCTGAGCGCGGGTGCAGAGCGACGAGACAAGACTTTGATATACTAGCGGGCGATCTTCGGGTGAAGAGGAGGCGGTCATCTTGTGGCACTGCAGGGTATGCAACGTCAAATACCGCAGCTCAGAGGCTGACACGGGTGGTCAATGGGGGCCAGTCCAAAGAATTTCGGGCCACGATTGCTATGATGACGGCCCTAGGGCTAGGGAAGCACGGCGTCGCGGTCAACGCATATGCCCCAGTGCACATGGACACCCCGCTGTGTGCGTCTCTTCAACTACCCATCAGCTGCTGTACCATTGACATGAGGAGCGCTGACCTTTGCTCACGAATCCAGAACCGGGTTTCATTGAGGGACTGGCAAAAGTAAACCGCACGTTCGTGGGCGACACGCCAAGGATGGTTTGTCGCGAGCGTTCGCTACGGGGTCCGTGAAGGTGGATTGATAAACAGGATTGGATTCCATTGCGCAGTATCTCGCGCCGCGGCGAGGCGCAGGAGCTTGCGAGTTCGGTGTCTTTCCTTTCCTTTGGGGAGGCGAGGTATACGCAAGCCAGATGGTAATTGGACGACTGTGGGTTGGTGGCGCAGTGACAGAAACTGAACAAGGGGATGAAGAATGGCGACAGTAGATGGTGTCCGACTGGGAGCAAAGCGAGTCAATTACTGATGCTTCTGCAGGTGGAATGGAAAATACCCGCGTTGTCAAC
>QLPN01009851.1:0-19146 GCA_003314395.1 Albatrellus ellisii
CTGCATCTTCGACTTCATCTCTGGAAGAGCCTATCTCTGCTACTCCCTCGACTCCTTCACAATCTCCTGTTGTCGACCCTGCTCCTTCTGTGACTCCTGCACCTAGGGCTACACCTCTGCATTGTAGTACTAGAGATAGGAAGGCTCCGGGAGAGTGGTGGAAGGTACATAGAGAGCCTACACCGATTCTTGAAAGCTCTGAAGAAGAAGATGAAGTGCAAGTAAAGGAAGAAGCTGATGAAGATGGTGAGTTTCCCAGCGCATTTTTCGCTGATCCAGGTCGTGCTTTTGCAGCATCGTTAGGCCCAGAGCCTTCTACTTATAGGCAAGCTTTGGGGCGCTTCGACGCAAAGCAGTGGACTCAGGCAGCTGAAGAAGAATTGGATGCTCACAGTTGGAATGGAACTTGGGAGTTAACTGATCTCCCCCCCGGCCGGAAAGCTATAGGTTGCAGATGGGTCTTCAAGGTGAAGAGGAAGGCTGATGGTTCTGTGGAGAGGTACAAGGCGAGATTGGTTGCTAAGGGCTTCAGTCAAAGGCCCAGTTTCGACTTCAATGAAACCTTTGCACCAACAGCTAAGTTTGCAGCTATCAGGACCATTCTTGCTCTTGCAGGTCTTAATGACTTACACCTTCACTCCATCGACATCTCCCATGCTTTCATCAATGGCAATCTCGACGAAGAGGTGTATATGCAGCAGCCTGAAGGCTTCACTCTGGGGAACAGTAATCAAGTCCTTCGTCTTTGGAAATCTATCTATGGCTTGAAGCAAGCATCTTGTATGTGGTACCAGAAGCTGCAGTCTGTCCTCATTGATCTGGGCTTCAAGTGTGTTAAAGTCGACTCCAGCATCTATGTTTACAGCAAGGACTCTGTGCAAATCATTCTCCCAGTCTTTGTAGACGACATCACACTTGCCTCTAATTCCCTCGAAGCCATACACTCAGTCATCAAGCAGCTATCTTCACATTTCCGCCTTCGAGACTTAGGACCAACCTCTTTTCTACTTGGCATCGAAATCACTCGGGATCGTCCAAAACGTGCTATCTCACTCTGTCAATGCCAGTACATCCTAGACATACTCGAACACTTCAGCATGCACGATTGCAAGCCTGTGCTAACACCTATGCAGCCAGGACTTTGACTTTCAGCAGCCATGTCTCCGAAGACTCCTCAGGAAGTTGTTGATATGAAGGACATACCTTATGTTTCTGCAGTTGGTGCTCTACTCTACCTTGCTACAGCCACTCGCCCTGACATCTCCCACACTGTCTCCACCCTCTGTCAATTCAATAACAACCCTGGGATGGAGCACTGGAAGGCAGTCAAGCATTTGCTTCGGTATTTGAAGGGCACAGTGGACTTGAAGCTGTCTTATTCACCTTCCCCTTCACAATCTCGACAGCCCTTCATCACCTATACTGATGCAGACCATGGTGGAGACTCAGACACATCTAGGTCGACTTTGGGCTATGTCCTTTGCATTGGTACAGGTGCTGTTAGCTGGTCTTCAAAGCTACAGTCCTTAGTTGCCCTTTCGACGACAGAGGCAGAGTTCATTGCAGCTGTTGAAGCAGGCAAGGAGATGCTTTGGATGAGGAACTTGTTGCAGGAACTGGGCTACCCTGTTGAAGGCCCCTCTACCTTCCTTATTGACAACCAGTCAGCTCTCTCTGTGGCAAAGAATCCAGAGCACCATGGGAGGATGAAGCACTTGGATATGAGATACTTTTGGCTTAGGGATGCAGTCGAGGCAGGGACTCTCACTCCAGTTTATGTCCCTACTGAAGATCAAGTTGCCGACCTTCTAACCAAGTCTCTCTGTGTCCAGAAAGTTGCACGGCTGCGGGGCATGATGGGACTGACCTAGTTCCGAAGTTACAGAGTTGCTTCATCAGGAGGGACTGTTGTTATTCAAGGTTCTTCATCAACTCTCATCTTATTTTCTTATCTCGAGATTTCCAGACTTTCATTTGCATCTTATCATATCTTTCTTTGTCCTGATGCATTTAGGTTCTAACTCTGCACATATACTGTACACACTCTTATAGTTCAGACTCCGCATTTATGCGTACTATAAAAGAGTTCCCGGGTGGCGCAACTGCTTTCTTCAGTTGCTCATCTCGGACTCTAGGTACTGTGAACTCACTCTTACTTTATTTACTTAGTTGCTCATCTCAGACTCTAGTCCCCCACTTAGTGTGGTGTTTGTAGCTTCCATTGGTTCTAATCACAAGTCACCTTCTATCGAAGTTTAACAGAAAAGGGGTGGGTCTGTGAGGTGCATGCTAGGCAGTGAGGTCACAACTGAAGAGGGAAGAGGATTGGTGAGGGAGGAGACAATACACCTTAGAGAAGAGTCACGCTTTATAGTGGATATCTCAGATGTATAAAGCTAAAGAGCTATCTACTACATGAGAGTCTTTATATACTACAGGGATCGGCACACAGACCATGTGCTGTCACTGTAGGGTAGGTGTATGTAAATAAGATGCACAGCATCTGTGAGAAGTATCGGTAAGCAATGTGCAGCATTGCACTGCATCAGTAAGCATCTGTGGGAAATGTAGTCATAAGTGTATAGTAAGTGGCCCAATGACTAAATGAGTATGAGTCATAGATAATCGTGATAAGATCTACTGATGATCTGATAAGATGAGATAAGATATCTCTAGTAGATCTTGAGTGATAATAGTGAAAGAAATTGTAAAATGAACAGAAAAATAAGTACATTCTGACAAATACCCCCCTTCTTAGGGTGAGACGACTCGATGAGCAAAGGAAAGTCCAGTAGATCCAAAACCTTTATCTCCACATTGGGTATCATCCAAAGAAGTGACTTCTTTGACTTTAGCAAAGGATATATGTTCTAGGATCAATTGAGCGATTCGGTCTTTGATTTTGACTGTAAAGTCATTATCACCGAGGTTGATCAATAGAATCTTTACAGGGCCACGATAGTCTGAGTCGATAACTCCTGCTCCAATATGAATAGAGTTTTTGACAGCCAGACCACTGTGAGGAGCAATATGTCCATAGCAGTTGTCTGGTATAACCAAGGAGATTTGAGTATCAACTAGTTTTTGACCATGTGCAGGAATGACAATTTCTTCTGCACCGTAAAGATCTAATCCAGCTGCATGCTCTGATCCGCGAGTAGGTAAGGTTGCTAAGTCAGAAAGTCATTTGATAGGAATAGGACAATGTTGAATAGATCTGATAGCGGTAGGGTGGATAGTATGGAATTCTTTAACTAGTTTGGGTACATCTTTGATCATGACACATGCTGGTTCCCAGGAATTTTCGTCTTCTGGGTAGTTTTTCCATTTGATAAGATATTGAATATTTCCCTGATATTTCCTGCTATTTAAGATCTTTTTGACTTCATACTGTTTGACATTATCCTTGATGATGGGTGGTGGAGGAATTTTTATAACTCATTCTGGGATATCATTTGGAGAGTATGGTAGCAATTTGACAACGTGAAAAACAGGATGGATTTTCATGGACTTGGGGAGTGCCAATTTGTATGTGTTGTTTGAAAGCACTTTGATGATTGAATATGGGCCAAGTCTTTTATGATCCAATTTTCAGGTCAGTCATCCTGTCTGTATGTTGGATGCATCTAACCATACTTTATCTCCAATTTGATATTGGGGAGTTTTTCCCTTGTTGCTAAGAGCGGCCTATTGGACGGTCTTAGGGAAGGTCTAAAATGTTACTCCTGGTAACTAAGGTTTGGATATTAGCTTGATGAACATAATAGAGATTCCTGATGACGATGATGAATGGAGTCAATGATATGGTTATGAGGATAATTCCACCAATAACAATATGAAGATCCAGATTGACGAGTGTAAGATGTCTAGTGATGTTTTTAGTGATTTAGAGTTCTTAGACTTAGTTCAGAGAGAGTGAAGCGAGTGATTGATGAGCTTAGATCAAGCGCAGTATAAGGAAGATTCCCTAGATTGCGAAGTTGACAAGACTGGGGTTTTAAGACCGCCAGTTTGTCAACTATTTATACAAGACTAGTGATCTAACTATAGTACAGTTGCGCAGTAAAGCGCAGTAAGTACACGTCCATGTGATGTAAGTGGCTCAGCCACAAGCGCGAAACGAACTGGAGATAAACAAATGTAAATAAAGGCGAGAAAATGAAGTCCTTGCTAATTGTATAGTAATAGTCCTTAGCAAGTAAATGTTATAATAAATAAAGAAAGATGAAAAGAAAATGATAAGTCTTAATATAGTACTTGGAGCTATGCTCACACTTAAGTATGTAAATACTTAAGTACTATAAAAGAAAGAAAGGAAAAGAGAGTCCTTACTAAGTAAAGTGGAGCTAAGCTCACACTTGTAGTAATAATACTACACTTTACTATAGTAAGTAAGATAAAAGAAAAGAAACAGAAAAAAGAAAATGCGTTATGAGGTGCCAAAGCAAGTGCCTCGTAACACTTGTGTGTGTCGTAATATTTCTTCATATCATCAGCCACTTTTCTCAGCGCTGATTCTGCATCTTCCCTTGTTCTCTTCAACCCTTCAATGAAATTTTCTACCAAATCAATAGTGGATGTCTTGCCCAGTTTGAATCCCATGCATGGATTTTGTCCAGAGTTCAACATGAAAGGAGAATATTTGGTAGAGGCATTGACTCTGTTATTGTAACAGAATTCTGCCATAGGTAACCAATTCATCCAATCTGATTGATGATGATTGACAAATATATGGAGGTATTGTTCAATTTCTTGATTAATCCTTTCTGTTTGACCATCTGTCTGTGGATGATAAGCTGTAGATAAGGCTGTTTTAATGCCTAATAATCGATTCAGCTCTTTCATCATTTTGGAAGCAAATTGGGGACCTTGATCAGATAAAATCTTTTTGGGTAGTCCATGATGTTTCCAAATATTATCTCTGAATAACCATGCCACTCCTTCAGCAGTAACGTCGGATGTTGTTGCCATAGTATGAATCATTTTTGAGAAATGATCAATGACCACTAGAATTGAATTGTATCCCTGGCTATCTGGTAGTTGTGTGATTAGATCTGTAGAGATGATTTGCCAGGGATGAGATGGTATTTCATTTGGAGTCAATTCTCCTTGTGGTTTTTGTGTGATTGTTTTCATTCTCTGGCATATGTCACAACTTTTGACATATTTTCCAATGTACACCGCCATTCCTTTCCACCAAAATGTTCTCGACACTATCTCCAGTGTTCTCCATTTCCCCAGATGTCCTGCGATTGGGGTGTCATGACATTGTTTGACAATGTCTGCTCTGCAACTGTCTGGGACTAGGATTTTGTCTTTGTATGTGAGTAATCCTTTTTTATTTTGTCCCCATCCCACTATAGTTGCTGTTTTGCATTCGTCTGCTGACAGTTCTACCCACATCTTGACATCTCCATCTTTCTCTTGTTTGTCTGCAATCTTTTGAAGGAGTGGAATGTTATTTGTCAATACTACTTGTATATGGTTTGGTTTGATGAAAAATTTGGGTTTAAGCAGTATGATGTTCTCATTGTCATGTTCCACCCCCTCTTTATGATCTGCTCATCTCGAGAGGAGATCTGGTTTGGCCAAACTCTTCCCCGGTCTGTGGGAAAGGTGAAAGTTGAACCTAGAAAGAAATAGAGACCATCAGGCCTGGCGACGGTTCAATTTCTGGACACTCATAAAGTACTCTAGGTTTTTGTGATCTGTAAGGATCTCGACTGTACTATCTGTTCCTTCCAGATAGTGTCTCCACTGCTCTAGTGCACATATAACAGCCAACATCTCTTTGTCATAGATGTCATAGTTCCTTTCTGCAGGTGACAATCCTTTGCTGATATATGCCATGGGATGCCATTTCTCATTGTCTCTCATCTGTAATAAAACCATGCCTGTGGCATACCCTGAACTATCTGCTTCAACAAGGTATGGGTGGTTGGGTTCAGGAAAGACTAAAACAGGTTTGGAACATAATGCTGTTTTTAGACTTTTGAATGAGTCTTTTTGTTCCTGATCCCAATGCCATTTGCTATCCTTTTGTAGAAGAGTATTCAGGGGTTTCGCTATGTCAGAAAATCCTCAAATAAAACAGTGATAGAAGTTTGTGAATCCCAAAAAGGAGTGAACTTCAGTGATGGATGTTGGAGTGGGCCATTCAGCTATCCCTTGGACTTTGATGGGATCCATCATAATTTTGTCAAAGGATATTTTGAGGCCAAGATAATCAATTTCCATCTTTTTGAAGTCACATTTCTCAGGTTTCAGATATAGTTTGTTATCACGTAATATTGTGAGGACTTCTTCAACTATGTGGTGATGTTCTTCCATTGTTGCGGTAAAAATGAGGATGTCGTCCATATAGACTACCACTTTGCCCCTAGCAATGAGTTCTCTGAAGAGATGGTTCATCATCGTTTGAAATGTAGCAGGGCTGTTGGTAAGTCCAAAGAACATAACAAGGGGTTTGTATAGGCCTTTGTTTGTGATAAAGGTGGCCTTCCATTCGTCTCCTTCTTTAATACGAACATTGTTGTAACCCCATCTGATATTGAGTTTAGTGAAGTATTTTGCCCCTTTGAGTTTATCTATCAATTCTGAGATGAGTGGTAGAGGGTAGGAATTCTTGATAGTAATCTCATTGAGGCAACAATAATCTTGGATTGGACGTAATTCACCCAACTTCTTTTTGATGAAAAAGAATGGAGAAGCCATAGGTGATTTAGAGATGTGTATTCGTCCTGATCTAAGATTTTCTTCAACAAACTTCTCCAACTCTTGTTGTTCGATGAAGGATAAGTTGTACACCTTTCCCATGTGCATCTTTGTGCCTGGTTTCAATTCGATAGCATGATCCCAAATTTGTTTGGGAGGCAATTCATCAAAAGAGTCCTTTTCGAAGATGGATCTGAATTCATGATATGCTTTTGGAATGATATCTTCAAAGTATTTCTTTATCTTTTTCTTTTCTGCCTCTATCGCTAGATCTTGGGATATGTTGCAAATTGCAGCATTCTTCTCATCATCTCCTATCATGATGCAGAGGATGTGATCTTCCTTCTGTATTTTGTCTTCATCGTCATCGTCAACTTCTACTGTTTTTGGTATTTCTTTCTTCATTTTCTCCATTTTCTTCTTTTTCCATTGCTTTCTGTCTTCAACAACTCTTACGTGACATCTTCATGGACATATAGTAAACAAGATCGCTCCAGTATTCCAGTCTATTTTGGGATTGTGGATTTTAAGCCAAGTCTCCCCAAGTATGAGATTGACTTTTCCTAGTCCTGTGACACAGAAGGTCATTCATGTTAGAAAGCGCAATTGCCAAAATAGTGACTTGGCTTGGGTTCGAACCAAGGACCTCCCTTACTCCGGGTGGGTGCTCTAACCACTGAGCTACCAGGCCTTGTCTAAGTGAAGTGCTATTAGCATGTATGAGACCGGAGTCTGCATATATCCCTAAAGGTGGGAGACTGGGCGCACTCAACTAAAGATCACTCAATAGAAGAGGAAATCCAGCCATAACTAACTGGAGTATATTCTCTATACTACAGCTATCTATATACTCTAAGGTAACACGCATGGACCAGCGCAGCTACTCTAGGGCAGACCGCTACAGTACAACCCGCAGTAAGTATGGTATCATGCCACTACCTCATGGTATGACCTCATGGTCTAGAACATAGCAACAGTAAGTGAGATATGATAAGATAAGATCAGATAAGATGAAAGATAAGATGATCTTATCTTATCAGACAACAAAAGAAACATAAAAGAAAATGAAAAGAAATAAAAGACTAAATGCTCCAAATAATGAAGCCTGACAGCATGATGTGGAGCTGTCATGACTACTGTAGAGTTGTAACTCTGCTACGAAAGTATTGTAGCTCTGTTACGAAGAGTAGTAGCACATGTACAGGGTCGGGCATTTGACCTTAACTCCAACAGTTCATTCTGTGTGGTTCTGGACTTTGACGATTAAATCCACTGTCTCTGTGATGGATCCTTGTTCATTTTTGGTTCCATCAATGTTATAAACTGGTATGGCGATGGGAAGTTTCTTTGTGTTTAGATGATTTGTTTTCACAAATTCTTTGTCTATGTAACACATAGTAGCTCCCGAGTCTAAAAGTGCTTCAATCGTTACTGTTTGTCCATTCTCTGGTACTTTGATTTCGACTTTAACCATGGGTAAATCCACTCTGATCCCCATGATTACATGCTTTTCTTTATCTTGAGAGGGCATACTCTCAGATGTCTCCTTTTCTTCAGTCTTTTTCTCCAATGCAATGTGGTTAAATACTATTTCGTCAATAGGATTGCATACATTTGCATGATCAACAGCGCCATTGTCCAGAGTAAGTACTGAAAACATATTCTTGGACAGTCCAGCGACATCTACTGGCTGTCCTTTGCAAAACCCTGCTGCTTCCTTCTTTCTCCTTCATTGAATATCATCTTCTCAAAGTCTACCGTACTCATCTGCCTGATTTCTTTGTGAATTTCTCTGATATTCTTCCTCTGTGGGCAGACATTTGCCCTGTGCCTGCTAAGAGCGGCCTATTGGACGGTCTTAGGGAAGGTCTAAAATGTTACTCCTGGTAACTAAGGTTTGGATATTGGCTTGATGAGCGTAATAGAGATTCCGGATGACGATGAAGAGTGGGATTAACGATATGGTTACGAGGATAATTCCTCCAATAGCAATATGAAGGTCCAGTGTCGATAAGTGTAAGATGTCTAATGATGTTGTTTGTGATTTAGAGTTCTTAGACTTAGTTTCAGAGAGAGTAAGGCAAGTGATTGACGAGCTTAGATCAAGCACAGTGTAAGGAAGATTCCCTAGATTGCGAAGTTGACAAGACTGGGGTTTAAGACCGCCAGTCTGTCAACTATTTATACAAACTAGCGATCTAACTATAGCAAGGTTGCGCAGTAAAGTGCAGTAAGTACGTGTCCATGTGATATAAGTGGCTCAGCCACAAGCGTGAAATGAACTTGAGATAAACAAAGGTAAATAAGAACGAGAAAAGGAAGTCCTTGCTAATTGTATAGTAATAGTCCTTAGCAAGTAAATGTTATAATAAATAAAGAAAGATAAAGGAAAAAGATAAGTCTAATATAGTACTTGGAGCTATGCTCACACTTAAGTATGTAAATACTTAAGTACTATAAAAGAGAAAAGAAAATGATAAGTCCTTACTAAGTAAAGTGGAGCTAAGCTCACACTTGTAGTAATAATACTACACTTTACTATAGTAAGTAAGATAAAAGAAAAAAGAGAAAAAAGAAATGCGTTACAAGGTGCCAAAGCAAGTGCCTCGTAACAGTGCCCCTCCTTTCTGCAATTGAAACATATCAGGGGTCTTCTTCTTTGCACAGCATCTACATCCATTGGCACTGTCATGTTACTGGCCCTTTGTGTGTTTGTATTAGACTGGGGATTGGCTTGTTGGTTATATCTGGGAGTCCATTGTGATGGGCCCCTAGATTGCATAAGTTGGCGGTATTCTCACATATGCCTATCTGCCTGTTGAGCCATTCTTTGCCAGTCTAGGTATGTCATGGGAAGTGGGTTGATGTTATAGATGTGGCTTAATACATCACTGTTTAGTCCTCTTTTGTAGCAGTCGATAAGCGCATGCTCATCATAAAGTGTCTTTGCTGCTAAGAGGAGAAATTTGGTGGTGTATTCATCTGCTGTCTTTCCCATTTGTCATAGTTTGTGTAGGGCTTGTTGTGCTGTATGTGCCTCATCTGGATCTCCAAATTGCTTGCATAATTTCATGTCGAATTCTACCCAATCTCGGAATGGCATGGGATATAATGGGTTGAGGGGATTAGCCTCATGCAGTCATTGTTTTGTGACTTGTAAGTTTCTCCATGCTTCTGCTGAGCCTCCTATCATGTAGGAAAGGGCATATGTGATTCGATCACTATCCGACCATGTCTTGTTTGCTGCAAATACTAGGAATAGTTCTTGGACAAATGAGTCAAGCTTGTCTTGCTTCCCCGAGAATGCTGTAGGTGCAGAAACTTTTACCCAGTGTTGGGCAAATACGTGGGCCAATTGGACATTTGCTTGGCCAGAGGAATTGGCGGGAATAGTTGGGGGGTGTATGGAAGGAAGGGCTTGTTGCTGCATCATTGTAGTGATTTCCTTCATGTTCTTGGCAATGTCTGCCATTGTGGTCCCCAAGCTTATTATCATGTCGCCTTGTTCCTTCTGTATGTGCTGTTGTTGCTTCATCTGATCGTTCATCATCTCCATCGCTTCCTCTACATCCAGAAGTCTGAGTCTTCTGGTTTCATCTGCTTCTCTCCTTTCCCTTTCTTGTTCTTGTGAAGAATCCTCGACCATTGGTGCTGGTTCTCTGTATTCCCAGTTGCTCGGTCCTGATGTCATCATTGTTTGTTTCTAAAAATGAATGCCTGGGGGAGTGAATTTCGATATGGGCTGGTTCAGTTGAGGTAGTTTGGAAAGAAGTGCCAAGGAAATTCTTCAGGGTGATTGTTGTAATAGGGGTTGTGGAGCCTGAAGAACCAGATCACCTGCTGCTGTCTGTAGTTATAGGTGTTGGCATGGAAGTGGAGGAGAGCAATAGAAGTCACTTGATGAGTTGGTGGTGGAAGAGAGCTGAATCTGGCATAGGATTTGCCAGATCTCGTTCTCTTTTCCGAGTGTAGAATGCACGGAATGGTGAAAGTAAGATTGTGTGAAGTGAGAACTCACTATTCCTTTTTCAAGGGAATAGGCCTTTCAACACAAAATGGAAGGTGGTGGTAGGTATATACTAGTATATAAGTGCTACTAGTACTACAAAAGAGATCTTGTTATGGTAAAAATTATAGTACTCCTGGTCCAAATGGTTGTCAGGAGGTTCTGCGATGCCCCACTAAGTGGTAGACACCCTAGCACTGCTCGCTGAGGCAATATAAGGCCCGGTGCTGCAGCTGAACTACGAAGAATTGGAGAACTATAACAGTACAATGCTCTCTTGAGCGAGGAGGGAGGGGAGTGATGGTTTTTTTATTTTTTATTGTTTATTTTTTATTTTTTTTGAGACAGAGTGTAGGAGTGAGAGAGAGAGGAGGTGAGGTCACTGATGAGAGCTTTATACAATTGTGAGGCACACGCTAGGCAGCAAGGTCACAACTGAAGAGGGAAGAGGATTGGTGAGGGAGGAGACAATACACCTTAGAGAAGAGTCATGCTTTATAGCGGATATCTCAGATGTATAAAGCTAAAGAGCTATCTACTACATGAGAGTCTTTATATACTACAGGGATCAGCACACAGACCATGTGCTGTCACTGTAGGGCAGGTATATGTAAATAAGATGCACAGCATCTGTGAGAAGTATCGGTAAGCAATGCGCAGCATTGCACTGCATCAGTAAGCATCTGTGGGAAATGTAGTCATAAGTGTATAGTAAGCAGCCTGATGACTAAATGAGTATGAGTCATAGATAATCGCAATAAGATCTACTGATGATCTGATAAGATGAGATAAGATATCTCTAGTAGATCTTGAGTGATAATAGTGAAAGAAATTGTAAAATGAACAGAAAAATAAGTACGTTCTGACAGGGTCCTTGCTAATTCTATAGATAAAAGAAAGATAAGATGCTTTATAGTACTTGGAGCTAAGCTCACAGCTGCAGTTTATACTATGCTTATAGTAAGTATGATAAAGGACAAAAAGAAAAAAGGAAGGAAAGACACCATTATGAGGTGCCAAGGCAAGTGCCTCATAACAATTGGCATACTCAGCCAACATACCACAATGCCAGGTGACATGCATTTCCATGCTTTAAATTGTACCTTCTGTGTAAGGCCACTATTATTCCCCTTATCTTTCTCTTCATTTTTCCTATTTTTCCTATGTTTCTATTGCTACAGATCTCACAATTGCTCTTGATCTATCAAAGTGATTCTCATGGTTATACTTTCCTCATGTTTGTCTTTATTGGCTGATGATGTGCCAGTCATCCAATCTCTGATTGGCCCACTTACAAAGTACTTATGACTCATTTTCTCACTGTCACTATGGATGCTCACTCAGCCTTCTCACACTTGCTGCAAAGTATCACCAATCTTTCTCACACTTACTGCAGACATCGGTCATCCTCTTTCTGATTGGTTGTTATTATTATCTCTACTGCACAGTCCTTGCTGGTTCATATGCCTGCCCTAGAGAACATTACTATATATACTATATGACTCCTAGTGTTTATCCCCCAGTTCTCATCATCTGGGATATCTGCTAGGTACAGTACCAGTTCTCTTTTCTCTTTGACTATACATCAATATTATCTGGGATATCCACTAGTCAAAGCATGATTGTCCTTTGTTTTGGCTTTTCTTCAGTTGTTTGGCTTTGACATAGCATCAGCCTCACAATTGATCAGAACTCCTTCCTCCACTACCATCCTCATCTTTTCATCCCTCCTCCCTCACCTCTTGGACATTGCCATCATCTGTACTATGCCTGTAACCCCTTTTACACCATTGTGCTAACATACCCCCCTTCTCACCACACCAACCACCCTCTCAATCACCTTTCCCTTCTCCCTTGCCCTCCTTTTGCTGTTTGTCATCACTGTAAGTGGCAAAAGCATGAAAGTGAGTGTACCTGTGACTTGTGGACCAAAGCTTACATCCCTTGCTCACCTACCTCCACCCTTCAACTTCTCATTGGACATTACAGTGTCTGGCCCATCCATCTACACCTTGCACCCAGTGACCTCCTCCATACAGCACCCCTGGACCCATATCTTTGTTGACAGGAGGATCTGGCAGTGTGGATGTTTGCCTGGGACCTCAACAACTTCCCCTCCAATCCCTGGGGATCTTCATGATCTTCAAACAGCTCCAGGACTGCCCATGTGTTCTATATGCCCCCCTCACACTTGCTCTAGGACAGAGTGTCTCCTAGATGAAGGTCTTTGTGTCAACTTCTATTCTCTGCTTCCACCTCATCATCCCTCCATCACCCATCTCAATCTCCACCATCACCTTCTCGCTTGGCATGTGTGCATCATCACCCAATGTTGGGACAAACCAAATACTAACTATGAGAGGTTTCCTCTGTGATTATTCCCAGATCCAAGATCAGAGTGGTGGATGAACCAGGACAAGAGATATCATGCTAAGTACCCTCCCAAGTTATTCTTACACATGTTGTGGTACTATTTTGAGAACTCACATCTTACTCCTCTGTCCTCATTGAATTATTATTACACCCTGATTGTGCTTTCCAGATCAATCCACACCATCATTTCACATCATATATCACTGGAGGTCCAGAAACATCCACATACTAGTGTAGACATATCATTTTTCAAGATTCTCATGGTATTGGTCATTGTTCTCTATATCTTTGCTGATTTTATTGAGAAATATAGTGCTTTTCTTGTATGACTGAGCATGCCATCAACTTGACATTGCTCAACTACAGAAGTACAGGTACTCTCATTGAAATCATTTGCCAGATAATAGAACAAACTGTCACAAGGACACAGCAACAATTGGAGTCAGAGACAGCAGTCCCCTCCTCATCACAGAGAAGACAGTGAAGAGCCAGAATCACACTTGAGGAATTTATTTGTGGAGTTAGACAATCAAGAACCAGAAATCTTCCACTGCTTAGACTCAGAAGTCATGAGTCTTGGTACAGCCTTAGCAGTGACTCTTCAAACCCCATCTGCAGTATTTGCACAAATGGAACAAGACCAGGATCAACCAGGTTTTGGGGAGATGGTGAAGATGCTTACAGATCAACAGAGGATGATCCAACAGCAACAAGAAACAATAACAAATATATTGAATCATCTATTGAGGACAGAAGACACCAGTTTATATTCAGGAGTAGGAACTGACCACCTACCCCAGGTCCAACTCCCCAAGGTTTGCATTGCAGAACCAACTCCTTTTGATGGTGGCAAAAAGAAATTCCAATTATTTTTGGATCAGATATATCTTGTCCTTCATGCACACCCAGAATACAAAGATGAGGACAAGATATCCATCATGTTGTCTTATATCAAAGGAGAATATGCAGAAGAGTGGAAGAAAGGGATTCTGCAACAAATAGAAGCACGTAGGGTCAACCCTGTTTGACAAGAAGAACCATTTGAAGATTTTGATGGTCTCCTAACATTGATGAAGCTAACCTTTGGAGATCACAATGAAGAAAAAACAGCTCAGCAGAAACTGACCATGATCTCACAGGGGAATAGGCAGATATCACTGAATTCCTCCTCTATAAAGCAGCATCTGGATACAATGATGGAGCACTCACCACATTATTCAGGAATGGGATGAACTGCCATCTTCTCCAGTCCTGTTATTTGGAAATGCCTATTCCTGCTGATCTAGATGGTTGGTTTAAATGGGCATGAACAAGAGCATATGCATGGCAGGACATGCAAATTTTTGAGACAACTTGGGGACAAAGACAACAACAAGGACCTCAACAATCCTTTGGATGACCTCAAGGACAACAGTGAAGTTTTACTCCTCACCAGGAGTCTAATACAGCTGCTGTTCCTGTAGGGGAACCAATGGATGTTGATCAGGAAAAAGGACCATTCCCTCATCTTTTTTCAATTGTGGAAGAGAGGGACACCTCACAAAAGAATGTCCTGAACCAAGATGCCTTCAGGGACAACAGTGAAGGGGGAATGCAAGGACCCTTCAAGAGATGCATGCACTGAATGAGGCAGAGTTCTTGGCTGAGATGCAGAAGGAGTTTCAGGCATGTGGTCTTCAACTAAATGATCTGAGTAGTTCAAAGAGTGGAGCTCCACAGTCAGGTTTTGGGTTGGATGGGAATTTAGCACAAATTTGCTGTCCTACAATAGGTTTTCTATGCTTCAGACTGATGACACAGACATTGATCATCTCAATGCTTGTATTGACATTTTTTGACATGAATTGTTCCATCTTGCTCTCAGTCTGAAGTGAAGCCTCAAGTGCAAAAGGTTATTCCTCCTTTGGAGAAAAGGGAGTACATCAGGATATTTGACATCATGAAATTCCCTGAAAAAAATCAAAATCAAAATCAAAACAGTGGATAGTGAAGCTACTCTTGAAGTGGATGCTCTACTAGACTCAGGAGCCACAGAATTATATGTCAACAAAGAATTTGTGAAGAAAAACAATTTAAACACAAAAAAACTTGCATGTCCTATTCCAGTTTACAATGTTGATGGATCACTAAACCAAGGAGGATCTATTGAAGAGATGATTGATTTCACCATGTCTATTGATGGCCATACTGAGCATGCTACTTTTGCAGTCTGTAACTTGGGCAAGAAGAATCTCATCATTGGTGAATCATGGTTGAAAATCCATAACCCTGAAATTGATTGGTTACAGGGAAAAATACATTTCACCAGATGCCCTTGCAGATGTGAAGTATGTCTCAAAGCTGATAGACAAGAATGGAAGTCAAACAAGAAGTTAATGACACAACAAAATCAAGAAATACATGAAGAAGCCAAAGAACAAATCATCACTGAGGAAAAGGATGATAGGATACTGATGGTCATGGTTGATCAAAAAGAAATGGAGGCAGCCATTCAAAATATTAGCCAAGATCTAGCCATCAAAGCAGAAAAGAAGAACTTGAAGATGTTTGAAGATATTGTACCCAAGGCATATCATCATTTCAAACATGTATTTGACAAAGATGCTTTTGATACACTTCCTCCAAGATGTCCTTGGGATCATGCAATTGAACTTAAACCAGGTGCAAAACCATCTGCAAGTAAAGTTTATACTCTATCCTTGGATGAACAAAAACAATTGGTGTTATTCATTGAAGAAAACTTGGAAAGTGGTCATATTCACCCTTCAAAATCTCAGATGGCATCACCTTTCTTCTTTATCAAAAATAAATCTGGAGAATTACAACCTGTTCAAGATTATCACAAGCTCAATGATATGACAATTAAGGACAGTTATCAACTCCCTCTCATTTCCAAATTGATTGATCATCTTTGAGGAGTGTGGTACTTTACCAAGATGGATGTACAATGGGGTTATAACAATGTCAGGATCAAAGATTGTGACAAATGGAAAGCCACCTTCATCACTAACAAGGGTTTATTTGAACCTCTTGTTATGTTCTTTGGTCTTTGTAATAGCCCTGCCACCTTCCAAACAATGATGAACCTGTTGAAATGTATGTGCATATAATATCTTCATCCGGCTTTCTCCCTTCATACAACACACACATACTATTTACTATATCACACGTATGCATTACACCACACTCATACCTCTTCACCATGGACTATCCACACACACATCCAAACACTCACACACCACCTACTACTCCACACAACACACATTGCTCTTATTATGGTGATCCTTGTATTTCGTGAATACACACTCCACCTCAATCCCACTCACACACTATATAAGATGGACCACATACCTTACATCTCCTCAGATGTCTTACAATCTGTCTGAGTGAGTACTCTCTTATTCCCATCTTATTCTCCTTCTTACATGCCCCTGCAGTTCTCTTACTATGCTGTGTTGCCATACTGTGCTCACACCTCTCACTTCCACTTGCTGCAGGTCTGTAACTCTTACTCAGATGTCTTACAATCTGTCTGACTCTCTTACTACACTGTGTCACCATACTGCACTCACACCTCTCACTTCCACTTGCTGCAGCCACATCATGTCACCTCTATTCATATTCACTCTACTACCTACTGTAGCCACATCATGTTGCATCTATTTGCATTGCATCTATTCATGCTCACCTCTATTCACACTTGCTCTACATTACTCACTACAGATGATAACTGCCTTGCTCTCCCCACTGGGGATCATATACATGTTGCTCATTGCTTACAGACTCTCCACCATTGCCTGCCCATACTTGCATGTACAGAATCACCTATTCCATGGTCTCATCTCCAGAGGAGTTGTTGTGGTATATATGGACAACATCTTAGTCTTCACAGCAACATTAGAGGAATATCAGAAGGTCACACAGGAAGTACTTCAAATACTCACTGACAACAAGCTTTATCTCAAACCAGAGAAATGTGAGTTTGAACAAACATCTATTGATTTCCTTGGCCTGAAGATATCCCTTGACAAGATCACAATGGACGTAGTCAAGGTACAGGGTATCAAAGACTGGCCAATCCCACAAAACCTTCATGACAATTGTGTTGGAGTTAAGGTCAAATGCCTGACTCTGTACATGTGTTACTTGTCAAAACAGGCATAGGGACATGCACAGCAGATAGATCATAGGCAGATAAGATAATGCTTGAAGCTACAGTAACTTTAGAGGGGGTAGCCAGAGGACTAATGTCCAGAGGCAAGACATCTGAAGAGAGATCAGAAAGAGGCATATGCAAAAGGGCAGTATGCAGAAAGACAAAGCAACTCAGCAAGAGTAGAAGTGCTGAGGTAGTATGGCAAAGGAGCAGAGAAGATATAGTAAAGAGGACTCAAAATTGGAGAGGAGTCTGAATCATACAGAACCAGGAGATGTCCCAAAAGGGAAAGATAAGAGTCTAATAATGATAAATGAGTCAATGTGAAAATAGTGGCTTAGACAGTATGTCCAGTGTTGTAAGGTGGACACAAATTTCAACACTACTACGTTTCATAACAGAGCTACAATACTTTTGTAGCAGAGTTACAACTCTACAGTAGTCATGACAGCTCCACATTGTGCCATTAGCACTTCACTTAGACAAGGCCTGGTAGCTCAGTGGTTAGAGCACCCACCTGGAGTAAGGGAGGTCCTGTGAGGCCAACACTACTAGTGAGGTCACACAGTAGACTTTATGAGGAGGAGAAGGAAGAGGGATGATAGTATATTCAAGGACTAACTCACTATGAAGCAGATATCCCAGAAGTACTAAGCTAAGGAACAAGTACACTATGAAGTACAGTATATATAGTAAAGGCCTGTGTGCACAGACCACGTATGTCACTGTAGGGCAGGCATTTAAAGTACAGTAAAGGGGATAGCATGATGTCATGCACAGCATGCATGAGAATGATCAGTAAGTATGTGCAGCATTGCACAGTCATCATGAGAATATGTGTCATAAGTAATGAGTAATCAGTCTGATGACAAATGATGAATGAGTCATAGATTATTGTGAAAGATCTAATCAGATAAGATAAAATGTAGCATAGATCTTTTGCGATAAGATAAAAGAAATTTGTAAAAAATGAGAGAAAAATAATGCATCCTGACAGGTCCTTGGTTTGATCCCAAGCCAAGTCACTATTTTGGCAATTGTGCAATCTAACAGATTGCTCATTTTTTGGTTTCTGCAACTTTTATTGTTGTTTTATTCTTGGGTTCTCCAATATCACTAAACCCTTGAATGAGCTCATGCAGAAGGATGTTAAGTGGTATTGGAATGAAGAACAGCAACTGGCTTTCACTTGTTTACAAGATGCTGTATGTTCTGAACCAGTTCTTGTGTTCCCAGATGAGCTGTATCTGTTCCAAGTTGAAGTGGATAGTTCTGGTTATGCTACTGGCACAGTTCTCTTACAGCTTCAACAGGATAACAAGTGGCACCCTGTTGCTTACCTCAGTAAGGGTTTGTCTCCTGCTGAGCATAATTATGACACATATGACAAAGAGATGTTGGCTGTCATCCATGCTTTGGAAGCTTGGCACCATTATCTTGAAGTTCTATTCACCCTGTTCAAGTGATCACTGACCACAAGAACTTGGAATATTTCATGATAGCTCAGAAGCTTAATCATTGTCAAGCACATTGGTTGCTTTATTGTCTCATTTCCAAATCAGCATGATCCACAAACCTGGCACTACCAATGTTCACCCTGATCTCCTCTCGAGACATTTGAACCATAAGAAGGGGGTAGAAGATGGCAACAAGAATGTCATCTTACTCAAACTGGAATTTTTCAAACACAAGATTTCACTTGCAGCAATGAGCCCTCCTATTGTGAAGAAGATTATGGACCATCAGAAAGATGACCACAATTACATCATATGGGACAAGTTGGATGCAGACTTGAGGAAAACTGCATTATTCACATGATGGAGTGAAGATGAAAAGTGCTAAGAGCGGCCTAATGGACGGTCTTAGGGAAGGTCTAATATGTTACTCCTGGTAACCA
>QLPN01009859.1:0-19564 GCA_003314395.1 Albatrellus ellisii
GATCTACAGATGATCTGATAAGATATATCCTGTAGATCTTGAGTGATAAGATCAAAAGAAATCATAAAATGAAAAGAAAAATAAATGCATCCTGACAGGATGTGTCAACCATACCACAGAGAGGTTGCAGAGAAGATACTTACCTGATGTGTTGGCCCCACAGCAGTCCACTTCTGCCCCTGTCACTTGACTGCACTGGCAACTGTCTTCAAGGTCATCATGCCTGTGCACACACATTTTTGTTGGCACAGTGTGATGTCCTCATCCACATCTTCCACACCATGTTTCAAGGCCATTGATGTAGTTGAGCCAGTCAGGTCCACCATGTCTTCTCTGGCCCCATCCTCCTCCTCAGTGCCCTCCTCATCATCAACATCCTCATTGTCAGTGTTGTCAATGTCAATCAGCTCAGGGGGTGTGGGTTGTTTGCCTTTGGCCACTCAATGGGCCACTGCATGTGCCTTGATGCCCAACTCCTGTATCCACACCCACCCATGCTGCAGTGGGGGCAGCATGACCTCAGGCTTCTGCCCATGTGTTCTGACCCCTGCCTGCAACAACACCCATTCAAATTGCAGTGCCACTGGGTGTTCCTCAACTGTGCATGACACACCCACCTCCCATTCCACCTCCTCCTGTGATGCTGACTCCACTTCCTCCCATGCCATGCACTCAGCCTGGGCGCATTCCTCAGTTTCATGCTCTTCCTGTTCACATGCCTCATGTGCCACCTGCTCCTGCACCTCCTGCTCCACATGTTCTTGAGCCTCATGTGCCACCAGCTCCTGCACCTCCTGCTCCACCCATTCTCATGCTTCATGCTCCTTGCATTCTCATTTGGCAGCTTCCTCAAGTTCCAGCTCACACTCAAGTACCTCATCAGCCTGCCTGGCCCACTCCATGAGCTGTTGCTGGTGGCAGGAATTCATGTGCCAAGCTCTCCCAGTTTGCTTCAGTGATGGGTGCCAGGACACTGCACACACCTTCTACAAAAAATGCAGTGTTGGCTTCCAAGCCACCACACTGCTGGTGCTGTCCCTGTGCATTGATGGTTAGTCTTGTGTGCCCCCATGCCTGTCCATGTTACATACCAAGAGGTGCCCTGTGCCTGCTGTCCACTGTTACGAGGCACTTGCTTTGGCACCTCGTAACGGTTTCTTTTTTCTTTTTCTTTTTCTTTTTCTTTTTATCTTACTTACTAAAGTAAAGTGTAGTATTATTACTACAAGTGTGAGCTTAGCTCCACTTTACTTAGTAAGGACTCTCCCTTTTCTTTTCTCTTTTATAGTACTTAAGTATTTACATACTTAAGTGTGAGCATAGCTCCAGGTACTATATTAGAATTATCCTTTCTCTTTTTTTATCTTTCTTTTATTTATTATAACATTTACTTGCTAAGGACTATCACTATACAATTAGCAAGGACTCCTTTTTCTCGTTCTTATTTACCTTTGTTTAACTTGTTCATCTCGCGCTTGTGGCTAAGCCACTATCATCACATGGACACGTACATACTGCGCATTACTGCGCAACTGTACTATAGTTAGATCGCTAGTCTTGTATAAATAGTTGACAAACTGGCGGTCTTAAACCCCAGTCTTGTCAACTTCACAATCTAGGGATTCTCCTTTACTGCGCTTGACCTAAACTCGTTATAAACTCACCCCTCTCTAAGAACTCAGTCTAAAATCTCTAAACTCATTAAGACATCTTACGCTAAAGTCAAACTGGATTCTCGTATCGTTATTGGTGGAATCATCCTCATAACTATATCATTAATCCCCTTCTTCATCGTCATCCGGAACCTCTATTACGTTCATCAAGCCAATATCCAAACCTTGGTTACCAGGAGTAACATTTTAGACCTTCCCTAAGATCGTCCAATAGGCCACTCTTAGCATCCACAATCAGTAGGACTCCTCAGACAGCCCTTTGCCTTGCAGCTGCTCATTGAGCATCATATGCATGTGTGCTTGCAAGAGCAGCAGTGCATGGTCAGAGGAGGTAGTGGTGGAAGATGAAGCACAGGACATGTTGGCTGCTTGGCAGCAGATGAAGGTGGCAGTGTTGATGAAGCTTATCAATGATGGTCACTGTTATCGTGCCCTCTAGTTTAGGGCAGGAGTACCCATGCCTTCACACTTGTTGCATGTCTTTTCACCCTCCTCCCCATTTTGTTTCTTTTTTTTCTCCACTTCCTTCCAAGTTTTTGTTTTTTGCCCATTTTTGCATTTCTGTCTTTCTCTCTTCAAACCACTTCTTAGAAAAAATTTAGAAAAATAAAACCCAGACTCCATTCTCCACTTCCACCATGCCCCTTTTACTCTCTGCCACTGTATTTCCACTGTATTTCACCTTTCCCTATTTCCTCTATGATCAGCCCTGATTAGCACTACTTTCTCATTTCTTTCAGTCTGTCTCTCTCTTCCATTCATCTCTTCAAAAAAAAAATTACCATCTCTTTCCTTTTCCTCCTCTTTTCCCCACTCTAATTTTGCTGCTCACTACTATTGCTGCACTCAAGTTTCCCCTCCAGTTCACCCATTCCCTGTTGATGATCAGTACGCTCACTTACATATCATTTGGCTCCATCTACACTACCCACACACATAACATGCACACCAACTCCTCAGACTTCTTACAAGCCCAAGCACCACCCACTCCACATACTTTTCTGGACAACACGTGTCCCTCCTCCTTACAGTAGTTGTTGTACTTTACTTATACGCTCCACCCCAACTCTACTTCATATCTACTATATAAGATAGGCATCCCACACTACCAACTCCTCAGATGTCTTGCTTCCATGTCTGAGTGAGTACATTCCTACCTTATCTTCCCTATGCCTTCCTTACCACTTCCCTGCAGCTCTCTTCTTACCATGTATGGCACTTGCTGTGACCATACACTCTCTACTGCTGCAGGTCTGTTACTACCTTAGACATCTTGCTTCCATGTCTGACTCTCTTCTTACCACGTATGGCACTTGCTGTGTCCATACTCTCTCTACTGCTGCAGATATGCTATCCTCTCACCTTACACTGCTAAATGTCATAACAATCATATCAGTTCTTATCG
Organism: Albatrellus ellisii; assembly: GCA_003314395.1. Lineage (NCBI taxonomy): Eukaryota > Fungi > Basidiomycota > Agaricomycetes > Russulales > Albatrellaceae > Albatrellus > Albatrellus ellisii. Next base: position 3,079 of record QLPN01009859.1, read on the forward strand.
CCTGCCCAAACTGTCAGGATTGTCAAGCCTACAGTGGACATCTGTAGCGCAAGACCACCAACTCCTGACATATCCCTGCTCTCCTTTGGAGAGGCTTACTGGGAGCTGCCTTGGATCTAGGCCAAGGGATGAGAGGACTCAGCCATAGAAGAAGGGGATGAACCAGCTGTAACAAGCTGGAGTCTATTCATCTAGCTACCTAACTACTTATAGTACTATGGATCACACACAGACCAGGTGCAGTACCTAAGGGCAGGTCAAGCAGTAACTAAAGTGCAGCATGTGTGGGAACACAGCTTACAGATGCACAGCAGCTGTGGGAATGATCCCCAAGAAGACCATAACAACAGTAAGTAAGATATCCAACAAGATAAGATGTAAAAGATAAGATGAAGATCTTATCTTATCAGATGATCTTAAAGAGAAACAATAAAAGAAAGAAATAATAATGGTAGGGAATAAAGCCAGCAGTAGGAGTCTGACACAAACCTGTGCTCACATTCCCACATTGTGTCTACACTCACCCTCTATTGTGGCCCCACACCCTGTCCCTCATCCTCACCCAGTCATGTTCTGCCCCTTTGCCAGCATCGGCTCCCCACATTCAGTGATGATTGCCCTATACCCCCACATCCATGTTGTGCCTCACTGCACCTTGGAGAGCATCTCTATACCCACCTATCCACCCCCTGCCACTCTCCCTTGTCCACTCATTCACTTGCTCTGCCTGCCCCATCCACCCCACAAGTCATCCCTCCCAGCTGTGTCTTGCATCCATCTGTGTTGACTGCAGACAGTCAAGATTTCTGTTGGGAGGAGATGATGAGTATCACACACACATAACACCAGAAAACTACCATCAGTGACATCAGGTGAACACAGCAACATTAATATGCCACACATGACAATCATCTGCAGTCACATTAATCACTCACGTCCAGACTCCATTCATTTCAAATATCCCTATGATCTACCCCTGTACTGTAAATTTTCTGTTGTGATTTGTTGTGCTCCAGCCTTGGAGCTAGACTTGTATTTAGATAGTGCATCATCAGTTGAAAAGAAAGCAGGTTTTTCCCCACCCACAATTTGACTTCTCTTCTCTGTCCAAGCTCCAAGTGAAATAGCATGCCCTAATCTTCCCTCCACATTTCCTATTTACAAAAAAAAAAGAGCACATTCCTCATAGGTCACATCTATTTTGTGTTGCCTTCTTCTTTGTGTTGTGTCCAGTTGTGTTCTCCATTGCATTGCATCAATTCTACATTGTGTTGGGTTCTTTATCATGTCCTCCTTCACATTGCATTCTCCATTGCATTGCATTTTCCTTATCTCACCATATCACCTGTTTGTTATGAGAATTGCAGTCCCCTTTGTCACCCTAGTCACATCATGCTATCACCCTTAACTACTAAAACCCCTTTTACCTTGGTGTCTAGAGAATCTTACGACTCACATCCTCCAGCATTGTTGTGGTTGTGGCTATTTTCTCCCTTCAGCCTGGCACAGCACATATCAACATATCACAGCTAACATCTCTTTCTCATAGATGTCATAGTTCCTTTCTGCTGGTGATAGTCCTTTACTGATATATGCTACTGGGTGCCATTTTTTGTCATCTTGCAGTTGTGAAAGTACTGCACCCATAGCATACCCTGAGCTATCTGCTTCAACAAGATAAGGAAGACTAGGACAGGTTTTGAACATAATGCTGTCTTTAGATTTTTGAACAAGTCTTTTTGTTCCTGTTCCCAACACCATTTGCTGTCTTTTTGTAGCAAGGAATTCAGGGGTTTTGCTAAGTTAAGGAATCCTCTGATGAAGCAATGATAGAAATTTGGGAAACCCAAAAAGGAGTGAACTTCTGTAACAGAAGTTGGTGTGGGCCATTCTGCTATCCCTTGTACTTTGATGGGATCTACCATGATTCTATTGAAGGATATTTTGAGGCCAAGGTAATCTATTTCTGTTTTCTCAAAATCACATTTTTTGGGTTTCAGATAGAGTTTGTTGTTGTGTAGGATTTCAAGGACTTCTTTGACTATAAGGCAATGTTCTTCCAATGTCATGGTAAAGATGAGGATATCATCCATATAGACCACCACTTTACCCCTTGCAATGAGTTCTCTAAAAATATGGTTCATCATAGTTTGAAATGTGGTGGGGCTATTGGTGAGTCCAAAGAACATAACAAGCAGTTCAAATAGTCCTTTGTTTGTAATGAAGGCAGCCTTCCATTTGTCTCCTTCTTTGATTCAAACATTGTTGTATCCCCATCATACGTCAAGTTTGGTGAAATGTTTAGCACCTTTGGGTTTATCTATCAATTCTGAGATGAGAGGTAGAGGATAGGGATTCTTGATAGTGATCTCACTGAGGTGGCAATAATCTTGAATAGGATGTAATTCACCTGATTTCTTCTTGATCAAGAAAAATGGGGAAGCCATAGGTGATTTAGAAGTGTGTATATGTCCAGATTTCAAGTTCTCTTTGATAAATTTCTCCAACTCTTGTTGTTTGACAAAGGAAAGATTATACACCTTTCCTATATGCATTTTCACATTAGGTTTCAATTTGATAGTGTGATCCCATAATATTTTTGGAGGCAGTTCATCAAAAGATTCTTTTGCAAAGACTGATTTGAACCCATGATATACTTTGGGAACAATGTTTTCAAAAGATTTTTTGATCTTCCTCTTTTCTGCTTCTATTGCTAGATCTTGGGATATAGATCAAATTGCTGCATCTTTCTCATCTCCTATCATGATGCAGAGGATGTGATCTCCTTGTTGAACCTCATCATCATCTTCATCATCAACTTCCACTATTTTGGGTATTTCCTTCTTCAGTTTTTCTGCTTTCTTCTTCTTCCATTCTTGTCTTTCCTCAATGACCTGTAAATGGCACCATCATGGACATCTGGTAAACAAAATAACTCCTGTATTCCAGTCTATTTCTGGGTTGTGGATTTTGAGCCAAGTTTCTCCTAAGATTAAATTGACTTTGCCTAAACCTGTAACACAAAATGTTGTTCTTTCTGTGTGGTTTTGGACTTTGACTATTAAATCCACTGTTTCTTTGATAGATCCTCATTCACTTTTGGATCCATCTACATCATAGACTGGTATGGATATTGGTAACTTCTTGTGTTAAGACAATTTGTTTTCACAAATTCTTCATCTATGTAACACATAGTAGCTCCTGAGTCCAGTAATGCTTCAATTGTTACAGTCTGCCCATTTTCTGGTACTTTAATTTCAACTTTGATCATAGGTAATTCCATCCTGATTCCCATGACCACATGCTTTTCTTTTTCTTGAGAGGGCATACTCTCAGATGTCTCTTTCTTCTTGGTCCTTTTCTCTGATGCAATGTTGGTAAATACTATTTCATCAACTGGATCACATACATTGGCATGATCAACAGCACCATCATCCAGAGTAAGTACTGAGAACATATTCTTGGACAGTCCAGTGACATCTACTGGCTGTCCTTTGCAAAACCCAAATTCTTCCTCCTCTCTCCTTTGTCAAAGATCAACTTCTCAAAGTCCACCATGGACATTTGTCTGATCTCTTCATGTATCTCTCTGATGTTCTTCCTCTGTGGGCAGACATTTGCCCTATGTCCCTCCTTCCTGCAATTGAAACATATGAGGGGTCTTCTTCTCTGTGTGGCATTGACATCCATCAGTACTGTCATGTTATTTGCCTTCTGCATATTAGATGGTTGGGAAGTGGCTGGTTGTGTATATCTGGGGGTCCATTGTGGTGTTCCCCTAGATTGCACAAGCTGGCAGTATTCCCACATATGCCTATCTGTAGTTTGTGCCACTTGCTGCCATTCTAGGTATTTGACTGGGGGAGGATTGATATTATAAATGTGGCCTAGAAGGCCACCATTGAGTCCTATTTTATAGCAGTTGATGAGCACATGCTCATCATAATGTGTTTTTGCTGCTAATAAAAGGAAGTCTGTGGTGTATTCTTCTGCTGTCTTTCCCATTTGTTGAAGTTTATGCAAGGCTTGTTGCACAGTATGTGCTTCATTTGGATCTCTGAATTGTTCCCTGAGTTTTGTATTGAATCCTACCCAGTTCTAGAATGGCATGGGATATAATGGATTGAAGGGATTAGCTTCATGTAGTTGCTGTTTTGTGACTTGTAAGTTTTGCCATGCTTCTGCAGAACCTCCTATCATGTAGGATAGGGTGTAAGTAATTCAATTGCTATCAGTCCACATTTTGTTTGCTGCAAATACCAAAAAGAGCTCTTGGATAAATGAGTCAAGCTTGTCTCACTTCCCTGAGTATGCTGTAGGTGGTGAAACTTTTACCCAGTGTTGGGCAAATACATGGGCCAATGGGACATTTGTCAGGCCAGAGGTACTGGCAGGAGTAATTGGCTGGGCTACCAAAGGTTGGACTTGTCATGATATTATCACCATCATTTCCTTCATGCTCTTGGCTATTTCTGCCATTGTTGTTCCCAGTCCTATTATTGCATTGCCTTGTTCTTTCTGTATCTGTGCCTGCTGCTTCACTTGATTGTTCATCATCTCCATCACTTCCTCTATGTCCAGTAATCATAGTCATCTTGTTTCATCTGCTTCCCTTCTTTCCCTGTCCCTTTCTTCTGACAAGTCCTCTATCATTGGTGTGGGTTGTCTCATTTCTCATGTGCTTGGTTCTGGTTGTGTCATCATTCATTTCTGAAGATGATAGCTTGTGGGAAAGAATTTCTATATGGGCTGGTGCAGTCAAGGTAATCTGGAAAGTAATGCCAAGGGAATTCCTCAGGGTGATTGTTGTAGTTGGGGTTGTGGAGACAAAAGAACCAGATGGCCTGTTGTTGGGTGTAGTCGTAGGCATTGGCATAGAAGCAGAGGAGAGCAAGAGAAGTTGCTGGACAAGTTGGTAGTGGAAGAGTGCTGAATCTAATGTATGATTTTCCAGATCAAGTTCTCTTTTCTGAGCATAGAATATGTGGAATGATAAAAATAAGATTTGTGTGAAGTGAAAACTCACTATTCCTTTTTCAAGGGAATAGGCCTTTCAAACACAAAAATGGAAGGGGGTGGTGGTGTATGTGCAGGATATGGGAGACAATGGAGATGAGATTGGTTGATAACATGATAAGTAATGTATCTGCAGCAGTGTGAGATGACATGAGCACAGTAGGTGCCATGGTGCAGTAGTAAGAGATGCTGCAGGTGGTGTGAGAAGAGAACCAGATGGGAGTATGAGGGTACTCACTCAGACAACATGCAAGACATCTGAGGTTGTATGTAGTATGTCCATCTTATATAGTGTTCATAGGTAAGGTTAGAATGGAGAGTAAATGAAGAGAACAAGGACATCCTTATGTGGGAGGGACACACATTGTGCAGAGTGATGTGTGGAGTGAGAAGTGCTTGGGCATGTAAGTAGTCCAAGGAGAGAAGGTGTATGTGAAGTATTGCATATATGTATGATGTGACGGAAGAAGAGAAGCCAAACAAGATGGTGTTGTAGTATGTACTGTATGTTCAACAGGTGGTAGGTATGTGTAAGTATTAGTACTACTAATACTATGAAAGAAGTCTTTGTTATAGTAAAAGTTATAGTACTCCTGGTCCAAATGGTTGTCAGGAGGGTTTGTGATGCCCCACTAAGTGGTAGACACCCTAGCACTGCTTGCTGTGGCAATATACAGCCCAGCACTGCAGCTGAACTATGAAGAATGGGAGAACTATAACAATTACAATGCTCTCCTGAGTGAGGGGAAAGGGAGTGATGATTAGATGTGAGGTCGCTGAAGGAGCTGAATACAATTGTGAGGCTCATACTAAGACAGCAAGGTCACAACTTGTAAAGAAGAGGGGATGGGTGTAGGGTTGAGACAATACACTCAAGATGAGTCACACCATGTAGCAGATATCTCAGATGTATTCAGCTAAAGAACTATTCTACTACAAGAGACTTCTTATATACTACAGGGATCAGCACACAGACCATGTGCTGTCATTGTAGGGCAGGCATATGTAAATAAGATGCACAGCATCTGTGAGAAGTATCAGTAAGCAATGTGCAGCATTGCACTGCATCAGTAAGCATCTGTGGGAAAAGTAGTCATATCTATATAGTAAGCAGCCCAATGATTATATATGTATGAGTCATAGATAATCACAATAAGATCTACTGATGATCTGATAAGATGAGATAAGATATCTCTAGTAGATCTTATGCAATAAGAGTGAAAGGAATCATAAAATGAGAAGAAAAATAAGTACATCCTGACACAGGATGGTCTTGGAGCCCTCTGAAGAGTCACTGCCCATTCCTCTATCACACTGCCAATTCCCAGTTCACCTTGCCTTTGCCATGGCCATCAACAAGTCACAAGGTCAATCAGTCAGTCATGTTGGATTAGACTTGTGCTCTGGAGTTTTTGCCCATGGCCAACTCTATGTTGCACTGTCATGCTACACATCTGGGGACAGGATCAAGGTCCTCTTTCCTGAGGGTTCCCAGGGAGGATCAACCTTGAATGTGGTGTATCCTGAGGTTTTGCAGAATATCTTCCCAGGGCTTTGGTGAGTTTTGTTGCTAATAGACTATATACCATTTTCTTATTTAATGTGGTGTAGAAGAAGTAGCAGCAGCAAAGCAGGGAGTGGAGTGTTCAGGCAAGATTGGTTTCTGTACTGGATTGGTAAATTGTACTGTTGAATTGCACCATTGTACTATACTCACCTACTTTCTCCCCTCCTAGGTGAGGGCACAGGGCTTATGGTGGATGGGAGGTGATTGGGATTGGCATATTGGTTCAGAAATTGGAGTTGGTTTGTGAACTGGTATTGGTCTGTAAATGGGTAGAGCACTGTTTCCTTTTATTTTCTGTTGCAACAGCCTATGTATACTTTCACAGATGATGTCCTAGTACTCCATGTTGCAACACAACAGGTTTCTACACTAGTGCTTATCAAGCACACAACAACTACCTTGTTATCAGGGGTATAGTTATCACAAACCTTCCCTACAACCATCCAATAGGCCACTCTTAGCATATATTATGAATGAATGCTGCATATCCAACAGCAACACATCCCTCACCATTGGAACACCATGTGGCAGAACATATTGGTTATCACTGTCAATCACCTCTGACTCATCTTTAGCATCACTAGCCACCATCAAACCCTCATATGCAACTTGGCATCACTGCCTTGCACACACTCCCCACACACTCCTCCTACTGAAACTGCATGACAAAGAGAATGTCAATGGGTTCAGGCTCAATGCATTGAGTCTGCCCATCAGAGTCCATGCACTGGTTGCACAGCAGGGAAGCTCACACAATGGCCTTTTCATATCTCATCAAAACACACAGTCCACCTGCTGGATCTCATGCACATGGATCCTGTGGGGCCTTAGTGTGTCTGGTCTTTACAAGGTTCATCTTACTTTGCATCATTTATTGATGATTTCTCTGGTCACATTGTAGCTTTCCCCTTGCCTCGAAAGATGGTCTTTCATGTGCCCTCACAGTGTTCTTGTCCTGGGCCAAAACCCAGTCCAACCACAAACTCAAAGTACTCCATAGTGATTGTGGGGGGGAATATGTCAATTTGGACATCTGTGGCATGCTCGAATGTGCCAGAGTTGCACACAATCTAATGGCACCCTACCTGCCAGCTCAGAATGGACACACAGAACACTGGAACAGGACAATAATCAATTCAATGCTCTCCATGATGCATGCCTCCTACATGTCTGAAGGCTTCTGGGAATACATACTACAAACAGCAGCACATGTCTACAATCACACACCTATTGAGCTGTTTGTGCATTATTTACTATTTTCATTTGCCTTCTCTCCACACTTACTCCACACATACTTAACACATACTTATGATACATATATACACATCCATTACACCTTCACCTTCTCCACCACCTCCTTGGCCTCCTCACATCCTGCCCCACTCATTACACTGGGACAACATGCATCCCTCCTACCTATGGGCATCTGTTGACAAGCACCAGTGCCAAAATAGTGACTTGGCTTGGGTTCTAACCAAGGACCTCCCTTACTCTGGGTGGGTGCTCTAACCACTGAGCTACCAGGCCCTGGTTAACTGAAGTGCTTTTAACACAATGTGAAGCTGCACTATGGCTAGTTCCTGTCTAGGAGAGATAGACAGAGGAGTTAAGCTCATAAGCACATGGTCAGGTATTTGACCTTTATCTTCAACAGCATCCTTATACTTCTCTACCTACTCTCCACCCCAACCTTATGGGGCAAATACTATATATGATGGACCACATACCTTACACCTCCTCAGATGTCTTATCATCTGTCTGAGTGAGTACTCCTTTACCTCCATCTTATTCTCCTCTCACTTTCCCTGCAGTGTACTTAAACCACATCACATCACCTTACTGTGCTTGTGACCTCTTACACTCTGCTGCAGTTCATGCTCACTGCTCTTTCCCCTTTCAGGGACATGCTCACACTTATGTTGTCAATTTTATTGTTTGTCTTTGCTTGCCCAAGCCTGTGCATACAACACCACAGTGCACATGAAGCTGGACAATACCTTTGCAACTGTGGACCAACAGCCATGTACCTGAGATCTCATGTCTACAAGCATTTGGATCCCTCACCTACATTGCTACTCCTGCCAAATGTCACATAAAACTTGAACCCTGTGTGAAACCAATGGTTTTCATTGGGTATGAACCAAGTTCCAAAGCATGACATTTCTGGGACTGTGCAGCCCATCAGATAGTCATCTCTCACAATGCCATGTTCAATGAACTGAATTTCCCTCTTCATCCACAGGCTCCACCTATGGCTGCTCTGCCTCTGTTTTTGCTGCTGCCACCTCCACCATCTGACTCTTTGTCATCCAACTCCAACTCAGATGCACCACTGCATGACAGCACACAACTGGATGTCCCTGACATGGAAAATGCTCCTCCACCTCTGATGCCTGCCACAACCAATGTCACTGCTGGAGCTGCACCAATCACTGTTGCCTCCTCTCCAGTCATCCATCACACTCCACATGCAGCTCTTGCATCACCACCACACATGCACAGGCCTTTGCTGCCCATTATGCCTTCTTCCACAGCTCCACCAGTGCCCACTCAAACACATGCCATGTGTTTCTCAGACCATGTCCCAGGCATCATTATTCCACATGCCAGATATGATGGGGATGGTGGTCATAGTCATGCATGGTGTGCTGCTTTGTTGGGTGAGCCTGAGCCTGTCTATGCTGTGTTGAGTCCCACTGCACCAGCTGCACCACCTTCTTCTCCCACTAATACCACAATTCTCATGGACCCAGTTATGCCAACATTACCTCTGCAGTGCTCTGGGCACACTGTGTGTTGCCCTGCTTGCTATGGTGACAGTGCATATGAGAATCACACATCCACTGATGTCCTGTGAGACTCCTCCTCTGACAATGCATTTGTCATGCCCAACACTGGTCCTTCTCTCTCCTCTCTCCTTGCTGTTGATTTCTCCCTTTCAGTCATTTGCTGTGCACTTCCTTACCACATGATTACCTTGTGTTAATTCACTTACACACTCTGTCATGTGTGGTCTGCACATGCCATAGGTCTTATCACTCCTGGTCTGTGTGCTGTGTACTTAGGTATTTAGAGTCTGGGTCTGGGACATGGTTCTACAGTCAATTTTCTACTCTTCTCCCTCACTAGCTAGCTATGAGACTGGAGTCTGCATATATCCCTGAAAGGGAGACTGGGCACACTCAGACTAAGGTTCACACCAAAGAAAGAGGAAATCCAGCCATAACTAGCTGGAGTATATTCACTATACTACAGCTATCTATATACTCTAAGGTAACGCACACAGACCAGCGCAGCTACTCTAGGGCAGACCACTACAGTACAACTTGCAGTAAGTATGGTACCATGCCACTACGTCATGGTATGACCTCATAGGGCTAGAGTAAGTCTAGGCCCAACTAGACTAAAAGAATGTAAGTAGAAATGATTAGATATAGATCAGATAAGATGAAGATAAGATGATCTAATCTAATCATGATCAAAGGAAAACATAAAAGAATAAAGAGATAAATGCATCATAAAATGGCACCTGACACTAGCTACCGCACTCTCTTAAATATTTCAGCAATGCTAGTGTTGTATTCTCCTTCATCTAGGGCAGTTGCCCATGCTCTATCTGCTGTCTCCTCTTAGACCTCCTTGAGTGGAGTGTCCTGGGCTTTGGGACTGTCATGCCACTCATTGTGTGTTTCAACACTTGCTGCCACCACCACATCTGGTGACCCTCTCATGTTGCACAAGGCACATGCATCACCCAACACCATGGACTGGGATGCCGCATGCCACTATGAACTCACCATGCTCAAAGGCATGGGCACCTGGTCTCTCATCAACCTCCCTCCTGGGCAGAGCATGATCCCCAACAAGTGCATCATCAAGTTGAAGAATGACAGATGTTATTGTGCCTGTCTTGTCACCAAGGGCTTCAAGCAGGTCCATGGCTAGATTATGATGAAGTTTCCTTGCCTGTCACCCATTTTGAATCTCTCTGACTCCTCTTTGCCCTCTTTGCATCCCACAACTAGCATGTCCACTCTATGGCTGTCAAAAGCACCTTCCTCAACAGCAAAATTGAGGAGGAACTCTACATGCAACAGCCCAATGGATTTGAGATTGCAGACCTCACTGACAAGGTCTGTCATCTCCACAAGTCCATCTACAGCTTGAAACAGGTGGTGCAGCACTGGAATGCCAAGATGGATGTATGTCTGGGCACCCTTGACCTCAGCCACATCAAGTCTGATGCTGGGCTGTATGTCAAGTGTGAGGGAGTGTCCTTTCTCCTCCTGGTACTATACATTGATGATATCGAAGTACTCAAACTTAAGTGCACCCTCACTGCCAACTTCAAAATGACAGACCTCAGGGAGATGACAACATACCTCAGACTTGAGGTAACCTGTGATTGCACATGCCACATGCTCACTCTCTGCCAATCACAGTACATTGCTGACATCATCACACACTTTGGCATGTCTGGGTGCATTACTGTCACTACCCCCCTCTCACCTACATTGCAGCTCATACCATTTGATGGCACCACCAGCATGTCTACATGCTCCCTCTACCAACAAATCATTGGAAGCCTAATGTACACTATGATCATCTCATGCCCAGACATCACATTCACCATCAACTCCCTCACATGGTACACTGTGAATCCCATGCCAGAGCATCTCACCACCACCAAGCATGTCTCACAGGAACCATGACCCTCTCACTGCACTATGATGGCACAACCAATGCTGACATCACTGCACACTCTGACTCCAACTGGGCCTTGTCACTCACAGATCATCAGTCAATGGGTGCCTTCACATTCTTTCTACACAGTGGTGCAATCTCATGGTTGTTGAGGTACCAACATGTCATTTCCCTTTCTTCAACAGAAGTGGAATACATTGCACTTAGCCAGATGGCCATGCAGGCCACATGGTATCACAATATCACTGATGAGCTCTGCCTTCCACTCTCACTCCCACTGATGCTATGGCAATACCAAGGGGTCCATCAACCTAGCAAACAACCTGATCATTGGCAAAGGCACAAAACACATCAGCATCAAGTTCCACTTCATTTGGCAATGCATCAAGGAAGGGCTTGTTTCACTGTGCTGCCTGCCTTCTGCCTCCATCATTGCCAACATGCTCATGAAGTCACTACCACACACTGCTCTGGGCTCATCACTCTGGATACACCAAAGAAGGGGGGCTGTTGAAGATTCTGTGCATAATACATATTTTTGTTTGGCTTCTCCATACACATACTATTTACATACATGCATTACCTACCTCCACAGACTATCCACATACTTCTGCATGTACTCACACACCACTCACTACTCTGGGATGACATGCATCCCTCCTCTTTATGGTAGTCATTGTACCTTACCACTTTACTCTCTGCCCCAACTCATACTGCAGTTACTATATAAGATGGACCCCATGCTATACAACTCCTCAGATGTCTTACACCCTGTCTGAGTGAGTACCTCCTTATCCCATCTTATCCTCTGTCTCACTCTTCCCTGCATCATCTCTCTTACTATGTTGTGGCCCCTATCACATCCACACCTCTTACTACCCACTGCAAACATGCTGTCTACAATCTTCCTATTTGGGGATACATTACTCCTAATACTCCAATCAATTCTGTTTGTGCTTGCCATAACCTGTGCTCACAATCCTCACCATCTTCCTCACTCTCCTCATGGATCACACACTCAAGGAGAAGTTCTCCTCCTGCATTGTAAATTCACTTTGTGTCTATCACACATTTGCCCACTATCAACAAGGAAGACAAAACATGATGTCATAATAAATGGCAGTAGGGTTAAAAGTGATGTAGTAATGTCAATTGGCAATTACTAGAGGTATTATAACCTTAGAGTAGAGTGCCACACTTGAAAAGATAGGGCAAAGCCAAAAAAAAAAAGAGCAGTTTTTTTTGCCTACCAAAAGAACATATGTGGATGACAATATATTTGTTGTGTGAAACACAGGCCATACACGAGAAGGGAACTTGAATAGTTCTTGTTGTATTCAATGTAACTAACACCTATTTATAGTAGTAAGGATGGTGCATGGACCAAAGAACTATGGACAGATAAGCTGTGTACATCTATGTGTTGTAGTGTATGTGTGTGTACAGTAGGATGCCAGAAAAGGAATGAGGACATTAGTCAGCATTCAATCGTCAACACCCCCCCTTACTGGGAACACACTCAATAAGCCCAAGGCCAGAGTGATGAAGGGAGAAGAGGGGAAGAGACAAAGGCTTGGTCAGGATGTCAGCAGTGATGAGGGATGAAGGAAGACATTGTACAGTAATGTTGTTGGATGAGAGACAATTGCATATGTAGTGATGATGAATGTCGATGTGCTTTGTTCCTCGTGTGATGATGGGATTGGTCACTATATCAATTGAGCCCTTATTGTCACCGTATAGTAGTAAAAGGGTAGAAAGTCCAAAACCTATCTCCTTAAACAACGATCATAGCCACATACCCTGGGCAGCTGCTTGTGAAAGCAACATGTATTCTGCCTCCATCGATGAGAGGGACACTGTGTGTTGCTTCCTGGAGGACCATGCAATGGCACCACCCACTAGGAGGAAGGCATGCACTCCAACCAATCTCCTGTCATCACAGTCAGCAGCCCAGTCAGAGTCTGAATACCCAATGACTCCTGTCCCAGAGCTGCCACCATATCATAGGTGGAAGTGCAGCATTCCTTTGAGGTATTGTAGAATATGGCATGCCAGTGTTAGGTGAGTGGGGTGAGGATTGGAAAGGAACTGCAACATCTTTGTAACCACAAAGGCAATATCGGGTCTAGAGACAATGGCAGTGTAGAGTAGGGAACCTATAAGTTGCTGATAGTCACTACGGAGCGAAGGGGATGCAACATAGTTTGAGTTCACCTTAGTAGGAGATGAGCCTGGTGGCAGAGGAGTGGTAGTTGCATTGCAATCTTCAAGTTGAAAGCAATCAAGGAGGTCTGTGACATAAGCTTCTTGGTCAATGTCCAGTGTGCGTGCAGAGCAATCATGAGTGATATGGAGACCAAGATATGATCTGACCTCCCCTAGGTTGGTCATCTCAAAGATGGCTTTGAGGGCTGCTTTGCATTGTTCAACTTCTTCAATTGATCCTCCTAGTATGATGATGTTGTCAATGTAGAGAACTATGAGGAGAGGCTTGGATGAGGAGGTGGAGGTGTATATTCCAGAGTCAGAGTAAGTGCAGGAGAAGGAGAGGCCCAAAAGGGAGCTGTGCATCTTGTGGTGCCATTGGCGTGATGCTTGTTTCAAACCATAGATGGCTTTGGTCAGCCAACAAACTTTCCCTTCTGTTCCTGGTATGATGAAACCTTGTGGTTGGTTCATGTAGATTTCTTCGTCCAGATCTCCATTCAGGAACACTGACTTAACATCCATGGAGTGGACTTCCCAATATTCTAGTGCAGCGATGGTGAGGAGTGTGCGAAGGCACTCAAAACGTGCTACTGGGGAGAATGTTTCAGAGTAGTCAATCCCATGTATCTGTGTATATCCCTTTGCGACGAGCTGTGCCTTGTAGCATCCATCAGCCTTCTGCTTGAATACCCATTTGTTTCCAACCAGGTTGTGGCCTGGTGGGAGATCTACCAGATCCCAGGTATGATGCTTGTGTAAAGATGCAAGTTCTTCCTTGCAGGCAGAGTGCCAGGAGTCACTATCAGGGCTATCAAGTGCTTGTTTGAGGGTAAGAGGGTCACATGAGACAGCATGGGAAAGGATGGCTGAGATTGAGGGGCTGCCTTGTGGTGTGGTGAAAACGTCATCACTGTCAGACCCCCCCTTGCCAAGAATGTCCATGAAGGCACAAGGCCCATAGGAACTGTCACCAAAACAGGCAGGGCAACAACCAATCCACTGTGAGCGACAGAGGGCAGGTGCATTGTCATCCACATAGATGACATGGGGCTGACAACGCACAGGCAGAGAGCAGCTCTCCCACAGTGGGAGCACAGGAGGCAGTATGTCATCCACATGGGCTATGCACCAAGCACAAACCCATGGCAGTGCCATGGTAGGGGGAGCAGAACAAGGAGGAGTGACCGGAGGAGGAGGAGATGCAGCAGCAGGTACTGCATCAGAGGATGTGTCTATGGCATCAGGAGTGACAGGATCAGAGGAGCCATGGGCACTGTGGACAGGAGAGGATGGGGTTGCACATGTGGGGAGACTGGCATCCCCAGCAGTGGGAGCACCATTCCCATTGACATCGTCATCACTGTCATCATCCATTTCACCATCACTGCCCCCATCACTGCTATCATCATCATGCACATCAGGAGGCGTGGCTGGAGGGAAGAGGTCATGCACAGTGGGTGTGGCAACAGCTACTATGGCCAGGAATACAGATTCTTTGAACACAGTGTCACGGCTAACAATGAT
The DNA here is from genome assembly GCA_003314395.1 of Albatrellus ellisii. Taxonomy (NCBI): domain Eukaryota; kingdom Fungi; phylum Basidiomycota; class Agaricomycetes; order Russulales; family Albatrellaceae; genus Albatrellus; species Albatrellus ellisii. The sequence goes on from QLPN01009859.1 coordinate 18,101, forward strand.
CCAGTGTGAGAGAGAGTCCCAAAAATGCCACCCCTTTGTGCCAGTCTCATACCCAACAAAGGTGAGTGCATGCACTTTGACCAAGGCTGGTGAGTCTGCTCACAGACAGGAATCATCCTGATGCTCCAGGTATGTGAAGTACATTTGAAAGTGACAGGGAAACTTCTGATCCATCTGGTAAGACATGATGTTGTCCACAGGAACCTGTCCCAAGGCAAGGTGTGGAAGCTCCATTGCCAACTGTAACACTCCACAGCACTGTGGCCTTGTAAGAATCAAGGTCCTGCTGGTGAGGTGTGATATGATCAGTACATCCTGAGTCTAGCATCCAGGCGTCACTCCATCCAACATAGTAGCAAGCATCAAATAAGGAATCAGAATCAGTGGTAGATGACATGGTGTTTAGACTGGGTGCAATATCTGGTCCATCCTTCTCCTTTTTCTGCTTCTCAAGCCTTGCTTTTACATCTGCCAGCATCCCATGTAAAGCCCAACAACTCTTGACCATATGATTTCTCCACTTGCAGTGAGTGCAGAATTTTCCACCACATTGATTTGGTGTATGCGGAGCCTGGAATGCAGAGAGAGCTGATTGAGGCTTTGAGTGCACTTCTTCATCTAGAATCCTTCCACGTATGGTGGATAGATTTAGCATGTCGACATCAGAGGAAGTGAGGACCACAGAGGTGAAGGAGCTCCAAGATGTGGGTAGTGTGTGAAGTAGGATGAAACACATTTGTTGGTTGTTGATGGTAACACTGGATGCATGAAGCCTGTCACATACTACAGATAGAGTGTCGATTTGAGGAGACAGGGGAGAGTGAAGGTCAAACTTCGAGATGAACATGGACTGGAATTCCACAAAGGCAGCAACTGCAGTTTGTCGACCATATGTTGCTTTTAGAAGTTCCCAAGCTCGTCGAGCCAATATAGCTTCTGATGAAATGAGTATGGATGGTTGCATGCTACAGTGCATGGATATTACAGCTTTTGCGATGTTGTTGTTGTTGCACCAGACTTGTATTTCATCAGCATTAGTCGTGGTTTCAGTGGGTGGCCCTCCCAGTACATCTGTTACGCTGATCACAGGGGTGATCACAGGTTTTGACACAGTGTACCAGACACCCATGATTATGAGGGCTGACTTTACAATATTCGCCCATTGGTGATAGTTGTTGGAACCTTCAAGGATGATGGAGATTTTGGGTACAGAGACTGAGGATGAGAGTTGTGTGAGGTATAGTAGAGTGAGGACGATGAGAATTTTTGATTGTGAGAGAGTTGAGGTTGCTAGAGCAAGGATAAGTGAGAGAGCTGCATGGATGACCCAGGCAGGGCCCATAACCTGTGAAACACAGGCCATACGTGAGAAGGGAACTTGAATAGTTCTTGTTGTATTCAATGTAACTAACACCTATTTATAGTAGTAAGGATGGCACACAGACCAAAGAACTATGGACGGAT
>QLPN01009882.1:0-22781 GCA_003314395.1 Albatrellus ellisii
ATGTCACATAGAACCCCTTTCTTCCATTCTTCTCTGTATCCTCCTTTGATGTAAGACAATATAACTGTTACCTTGTCTTCATCTTTGTATTCTGGATGAGCTCGAAGAACAAGATAGATTTGGTCCAAAAATGATTGGAATTTCTTTTTATCGCCATCAAAAGGAGTTGGTTCTGTGACACGAACCTTGGGGAGGTGGACACGGGGTGGGAGGCCTGTTCCTGCTCCTGAAGAGTGACCTCCTTCTCCTGATGCTAGGCATGTCATCAGATCCGTCATCACTTGTTGTTGCTGCACTAGCAGCCTCTGCTGATCCTGTATTATCTTCATCATCTCCCCAAAAGTTGGTGGTTCATGCTCTTGATCCATATGAACAGATGGAGCAGATGGAGGTGCTAGAGTTGCTGCTAAGGCTGTACCAAGACTGTCAATTTTGGATTCTAAGTGCTGCAAGGTCGATGGTTCTTGATCTTCTAAACTCATGAATCGATTCCTCGAGTGTGATTCTGGCTCCTCACTGTCTTCTCTGTGTGCTGGTGGAGATGGTTGTCTCCTGCTCTACACATTCCACTGGTTGTCTTGAGACAGATTGACCAATAATCTGTCTAATAACTTCTATAAGTGTTCCTGTACTTCTGTTGTTGAGCGATGTCAAGTCAATGGCACACTCAGTCATAAAACAGAAGCACTATATTTTCAATAAAATGCACAGATGATAAGGCAGACAAACAAGAAAACAACAACAATCTTGAACAGCAATATGTCTACACTAGTACATAGACGTTTGAGGACCCCCTGCAATGTAAGAAGCGAAGTGGTGATGGGGGTTGATGTGAAAAGCACGGTCAGGATTAGCTCCTAGTTCTAGGTGTTACAAGGCACTTGCTTTGGCACCTCGTAATGCGTTTTCTTTTTTTCTTTCTTCTTTTTTCTTTATCTTACTTACAAGTAAAGTGTAGTATTATTACTACAAGTGTGAGCTTAGCTCCACTTTACTCAGTAAGGACTTATCATTTTCTCTTCTCTTTTATAGTACTTAAGTATTTACATACTTAAGTGTGAGCATAGCTCCAGGTACTATATTAGACTTATTTTTTCCTCTTTTATTTTTCTTTTATTTATTATAACATTTACTTGCTAAGGACTATTACTATACAATTAGCAAGGACTATCTTTTCTCGTCTTTTGTTTACCTTTATTTTATCTCATGTTCATTTCGCACTTGTGGCTGAGCCACTTATATCACATGGACACGTACTTACTGCACATTACTGCACAACTTTACTATACTTAGATCTCAGTTTTGTATAAATAGTTGACAGACTGGCGGTCTTAAACCCCAGTCTTGTCAACTTCGCAATCTAGGGATTCTCCTTATACTTCACTTGATCTAAGCTTGTTACAATCTTGTTTCTTTCTCTAAGAACCAAGTCCAAGACCTCTAAGCCACTAAACGTCACTAAACAACATCTTACACTCATCACTCTGGATCCTCATATCGTTATTGGAACATCTATTATGTTCATCAAACTCAAATCCAAACTTTGATTACCAGGAGTAATATTATAGACTTTCCCTAAAACCGTCCAATAGGCCGCTTTTAGCACTAGGAGGACAGGGGGAGGGACGAGGGAGGGGTCATTGTAATATTGATAGAGCAAAGATCTGAAAAAGGTAGGAGGGTACTTAATGTGGTACCTTCTATCCTGATTCTTCCAACACTCAGATCTTGGATTGGGAAAGATCCAAAAGGGGAACCTCTCGTAGTTTGTCACAGGTTCATTATGATGTTGAATGATAATGCGTGCATGCCAGGCAAGAAGGTGATGGCAGAGATGGAGTCGAGTGGTGGAAGGGTGTGTGACAGGAAGGAGGGAATAGAAATTTACGTTCAAACCCTGATCCAAAAGATGCTCTGTCCTAGAGCAAGTGTGGTGGGGATGAAGGCGGTGTGTAGAAGGGGCAGGCAGTCCCTGAGCTGTCAGAAGACCCACCGAGTTCCCAGGAGTCTGTGTATCATACAAGGTCCTCCCAGAACATCCACGATTGTGTATCAATTGCTCAACTCCAAGTGTCCACCACATGCATGCTGTGGAGGATGTCACTGGGTGTGAGGTGGAGGTGTAAGGGGTGAACACTGTAACAACCCAAAACGATTTGGAGGGTGGAGGAAGGTGAGCAAGGGATGTATACTTTAGTCCACAGGCTGCAAGTACACTCACTCTCATGTTTCTGCCACTTGCAGTGTCGACAGAAATGGAGAGGAGGGCGGGGAAAGAAAAGCTGGCAGTAGAAACGCTTCTGTTCATGCTTGGGTTTGTGAATGAAGCCTATGGTGTAGAAGGGATTGCAGACAAATTGGTGGTGAAAACACCGGTCTGCAGGAAAGGGAGGAAGAGGAAAGGTGTGGCAGGGGAGGGAGTTCTGATCAATTGTGAGGCCAATGCTATGTCAAAGCCAAACAACTGAGGAAGAAGACTAAAACAAAAGGACAATCGCGCTTTGACTAGCAGATATCCCAGATATATTAGAGTATAGTAAAGAAGAGGAGAGAAGAGTACTGTACCTAGCAGATATCCCAGATGATCAGAACTGGGGAATAAACCACTAGGAGTCCTATGTATATATAGTACCCTAGAACGTGCACAGACCATGCAGTACAGTATAGGGCTGGAGAATGAGGAAGTAAAGTAATGATGTCATATCTAATAATAGAGGGGATGCGTCAGTGCTGACTGAGACTCCGCAGTAACTGTGGGAGTGATTGGTGATACTCCGCAGCAGGTGTGAGAAGGATTGGTGAGCATGCGCAGTAAGTATGAGAAAAGGAGTCACATCTAAAGATAGAACAGGCCGATCGATGATCGGACGACATATGCATCATTGGCCAATAAAGACGAAGAGAAAGAGTACATGACCATGGGAATTGCTTCAATAGATCAGGAGTGATTGTAAGATCTATGACAATATAGATGTAAGAAAATAGAGGAAAATGAAGAGAAAAATATAGAAAATAATAGCAGCCTGACATCATGCTGTGCTCTGGGCTCTGCCACTCTTGCTCCATGAGTTGTGTGCATATGATCTGGATTTCGGCCTCCAGCAGGTGCATGGACCAGTCAATGGAGAGGCACTGCAGCCCCAGCTCAGCATACCACATCTCATACCAGTGAAGGGCCCCCCAGTTTGTGGCTTCTGTCATGTCACTGTTCTGGTAGTCGAGTTGTGGTGGGGCCATCAGGAAGTTGACACCCATGGACATGCCCACCACTGGTAGGGACACCTCAGACTCGGACCATGTGTGTGTGACAGAGTGACTAGGTCTGGCTTCCTCGCTGTCACCTCACATGAAGAGTGGTGTCAGGGACAGCGGTTCTGTGACCCAACCCACTGATTAGTGTCTGTGTCGCACCATGCCAAGTCAGGGACTTACCTGCTGTGACCAGCCACTCTGGCTGTTCCATGAATTCACAGCGTTGCCACTGCCATGCACACCTCACACATCATCCCACCCGCTCATACCACCTGCACTCACTATCTGCACGTTGGCAGCAGCCACAAGGCTTCCTCACCTACAAAGTATCAATCATACCGAGGAGGAGTTGCAGAGAGGGTATGTACCAGCTGCATCAGCCCCACATCCATTCAGTTCCATCCACACCACTTTGTCACACCAGTGACCATCTTTGGGGTCATCATGCCTGCACATGCACATTTTCATTGGTGTGGCATGGTGTCCTCATCCACTTCTTCAGCACCACATTTCAAGGCCATCAATGTGGTCGAGCCAGTCAGGTCCACCATATCTTCTCTGGCCTCATCCTCCTCCTCAGCACCCTCCTCATCATCAATGTCCTCATCATCAGCATCATCAACATCAATTGTGTTCGCGCAGGTTATGGCAGACAACGCATATAGTGAGTATTGTTGAGAAGTATTGCAACATAGCTGCAAGCATGATAAGTAGTTGTGGACAACAGAAGGTTGCCACAAGTAAGAGAGAGTCAGTGTCAGAAGACGACGACTAGGTAGTGTGCTGACCTGCAAGCGTGATAAGTAGTTGTGGACAACAGAAGGTTGCCACAAGTAAGAGAGAGCTGCAGGAAGTGTAAGAAGATATATAAGATGTAGATGGTAGCAGTACTCACTCAGTGTCAGAAGACGACGACTGAGGAGACATGGTATGGGGAGTTATCTTATATAGTATGTAGAGGTAAGGTTGGGGCGGAGACATTATGTTGGAGAACAAGGATGCCCTTGTATGTGAGGGACGCACGTCGACCAGAGTGTGAGTGGAGTGGGAGATGGTTGTAGGTGATAGCAGTAGTCGTAATGTAGGGTATTGGTGGGAGATGCTGAACGAAAAATATACAAACGTACGTAGGTAATTTAACAAATTGGCTCCAGGGGTGTGGGTTGCTTGCCTTTGGCCGCCCGTTGGGCCACTGCATGTGCCTTGATGCCTGACTCGTGTATCCATGCTCACCCATACTGCAGTGGAGGCAGCACAACCTCAGGCTTCTGTCCACACATTCTGGCTCCTGCCTGCAATGATGCCCGTTTGACCTGCAGTGCCAGCAGGTGTTCCTCAGCCACGCCTGGTGTGTCCCCTGTCACCTCCCATTCTCCCTCCTCCTGCAGCACCAGCTCCACTCCCTCCCACATCATGCACTCCAACTGGGCACATCCCTCAGCTTCATGCTCTTCCTGTTCTTGAGCCTTGTGCACTGCCAGCTCCTGCACCTCCTGCTCCACGCATTCCTGAGCCTTGTGTGCTGCCAGCTCTCATGCCTCATGCTCCACCCGCTCTTGTGCCTCACACTCCACAAGTTCTCATGCCTCATGCTCCTCGTGTTCCCACTCCATGGCTGCCTCCAGCTCCAGCTCACACTCAAGTGCCTTGTCAGCCTGCCTGTCCCATTCTGTGATCTGCATCAGCAGCAGGAATTCCCATGCCCAGCTGACCCAGCTTGCTTCCATGACAGGGGCCAAGATGCTGTGCACACCTTCTACAAAGAAGGCAGTGTCAGCTTCTGAGCTGCCATGCTGCCGATGTTGCCCCTGTGCATCAATGATGAGTATCATGTGCCCCTGTGTCCATCTATGCGTGCTCACAAATGCAAGAGCATGCAGTCAGACATGGTGGTGGTGGTGGAGGATGTGTGGGACATGCTGGTGGATGTGTAGTGGCTGAGGAAGATGGTGTTGATGAAGCTTATCAATGGCAGTCACTTCCATCATGCTCCTTGGTTTAGGGCAGGAGTAACTGCGCCTTCACACTTGCTGCATGTTTTTTTCGTCCCCCTTCCACATTGCATTTTTTGCTCCCTTTTGCATTTACTGTTTTTCTTTTCTTTTCTTGCTCTCTCCTCCATTTCCAAAAAAAACAAAAAAAACCCTCACTCTCACCTGCTCTCGTCTCTTTTTTGTCTCTGTACCCCTACTCTAATATGGCCACTCATTCCTGTTTCTGCGCTCCAGTATCCCTCCAGTTCGCTCATTCCCAAGTCGCATCTACTCTCACCATTCCTCCGTGCCCCATCCTCGCCCAGTCATGTCCTACCCCTTTGCTGACGTCAGCTCCCCACATTTGTGCACTGCTTATCCTGTACCCACTTTGTCTGTGTTGTGCCTTGCTGCACCTTGGAGAGTGTCTCTGTACCCACCCATCTATCCACCCCCTGACACTCCTCCTTGTCCACTTGTTCATTCGTTACAACTGTGCCCTTACCCCACAAGTCATCCCTTCTGGCTGTGTCTTGCATCCGGTTGCGTTGACTGCGGACAGTCAAGATTTCAGTTGGGAGGAGATGATGAGCATCACACGCATGTAATGCCAGAAAAATGACCATCAGTGACATCAGGCAAACACAGCGACATTAACACGCCACATGTGAAAATCATCCGCAGTCACTGTAATCACACATTCATGCAGGCATCGGAAAAACAATACTGGGTTGGCTGACAAGAGATAGGACAAATAGGCCAAGGCATGGTCTAGACCCACCAAAGTAACCATGGAGGCACAAGTCACGAAGTCAGCATTTGGTGCAATCGGCGCTATTCCTCTTTTGCTCATCCACTATAGTATGATACTTTATTAGCTCGCATACAGACCCCACTTCATTTCAAATATCCCTATGATCAACCCTACACTGTAAATTTTCTGTTGTGTTTTGTTGTGCCCCAGTCTTGGAGCTAGGCTTGTATTTAGATAGCACATTGTCCATCGAAAATACCCACCCATGATTTGTTTTCCTTTCTCCTGTCTGAGTCTCAAAGCAAAAGTGCATGCCCCATAAGTCATGCTATCAATTTTGCTGAGTGTCTATCGTGTTCTCCATCGCATTTTCTATTGCATTGCATTACAGGTCTTCATCATTGTCATTGTTGTGCCATGTTTCTGCCATATCTCTATATTGTCACCCAGTCACATCACGTTATCACGTCTCTCACCCTAATCTACTAACTCTCTCTCTATTGGTGTCTAGGGGATCTTACAACTCACACCCTTCAGCATTTACTGTGGTTGTGATTATAGAATACTCTCATATACACACACAGTACACATCAATGGTCTACTTCTACATCTGACATATCTACACCACATTGCTTCACCTTCTCTGTGACTGCAACTACCATATCCTGCTGCAGTGATGCCACTGCCCATCCCACTCATAGCAATGAGCTTTTCTTATATCTTAACATTTATATACATTGTAGTTGCAACTGTTTCCCATATCCTGTGCGCACAAATGGGCCTTCATTACCAGTGATTTAAAATTTAAAATTTAAAAATAAATTCGTTCACCAGTCATTTACTGTACATAGGATGTTCCTGAGAGCTTCGCACAAGGTTTGCGAACATGTCACAGCGTAATCTTCGGCAATACCCGCCCCCGCATTTCTCGCATGTCCCCATTTTGCGATCGGGGGAATATTTAATTCTGTGGTCAATCGACAGTAAGCGCGCACCATTGCACCGAAGACTAACGAGCGCCTGGAGATGCCGCAAAGCGCTGTCGTGGCCGCCTCGAGGGCTCGAGCCACCTTTCTCCTCACTCTCTCCATCACAACCAAAGGGATAAGATAGAATACATACACGTGGTTCAACCCACAAATAATTATCATAAACAGACTTTTGAAAGGACATGGCTCTGGCTCGCATTCACCTCGCCCAATGTCGGTCAGCGATCGGCCACCGATGGCCCTGACGGTGCGTACGATAGTATGTCACTTGCGACAGCGCTGATCATAGTCGATGTACAGCCGAAAGCGGGGCCAAGGACGAGTCCACCGGGGGCTTAGACGCAGCAGCATTGTTGGGGGATATCAGCATAATGTGCCCTTTAAGACTGTCGAGGGATTGATCTCCCAGATCTTGGGAATCAGGACGGTGAGTCGCACTGTCGATCTAGATGGTCTCTTCACATGCTTATGATGGAGCAGGAGGTCAAGGATTTCAAGAATGAGTGGGATAAAGTCTGGTCCTACATCCCTAACATCAAGCCATAGAGCCACTTTGTTCCAAGCATGCTGTGGACAAGGAGCAATGGACCGAGCTCCTTGACGATCTGAAACAGTATCTCAGAGAACTCGAAGGGTGAGCACGAAATATTTGGTGGCATATATCATGTATTAACTTTGTACCCGCGCGTAGTGAAATGAAGACCATCCTTGATGTTCTTCAGCGTTGCAAAGGTACTCAGAAACGAGACAGGTTCCTCAATGTAATTCTTTGCCGGCAGTTGAAGCAGGAAGTTGCGGGGTGCGGAAAAAAATGAGGCAGGCCTCGGAGATTTTGAATGTACGTCTCCGGTCGCGTCTATAGACATGAGTCTCTTCCATTGTTGTTATATAGACAAAGCTCGTTACTGCTACTCACATCAAAATCGCGCAGATGCAACGGGACGCGCAAATCCAGGTGTGTCCGAATCTACATGCCATGTCTCCTATATTAAACTTACCAAACGGTAGCAAAACCCACCGGCACCTTGCCAATGTTCGTTTCCGTTTTTTGTCACCCTCTACGCTACGTCCCTAAAGGGACATGAGATGACTTCAATTCCAGCGACTCCGTCAGACGATATGACCCCCACCAGGCCCGCACGCATCGCACAAAACTTTGTGGATGACACAACCAGGCTGAGGACAGTGAGATGGTTCGGCATCTGATCTCTCCAATGCTGGTGTACGGATGCTTGCGGGCTTCCGTGCGAGTTCGAGGATAAGAGGAAGGTGAAGAGACGTGTAAGACGAGGGCAGCGGGCTCCTAGGCTAGAACACGTAATGGGAAAGATAATGATGATGTTAGAACTTCTGTAAAACGGAATAGCGGAGCTCTGTCCCCTTGGCAGTGTCCTAAGAAGTAGGTATTAGTATAGTAAGTAATAGGCATCATATTGTACTACGCGCTGCCAGATCGTTCGGGCGCGCGGCTGTAAAACGTATAAGGAACCTAATATTACATCCTAGATCGTCAGTAGCCTACTTGCGGGTCTTACACTGGTAACCGCCGGCCCCAATGCCAGTCGAGAAGGCCATGAAAAGATAAGGAAAAGCAAAATACTGGGTCTGTCAAACCTCACACATCGCCATCAGCACCCAATCTTGCATGGCATACAAGTCAATAGGACGTATTGAAAGTATGATAAGGCCCTCCCCTCCAAGGCTAACCTAACGACATGTGCTCGATATCGGATTTGTACCGGACACGGCGCGATGGCTGCAACCATTATGCTGGACGAGGAGTGAATGATCGCCACGAACCCGGTTATGCAAGCGAGTCGTCCAATCATACCTCAACTTCAGTACCCAGTCCACCCGCGCTTATACTCTCGGTGCGCCTGGTGTACTCGATCGGCTTTTCTTACTGGTCCCAGTGACGAAGCCGTTTGCTGATCCTGTACTTGCTCGGTGCGGGTGTTTATGATGCAGACGTGGATATTATGCGCATGTGCAAAGACAGGAAGGCGTTGTAGAGGACGGCCAGACAAGCCTTGCTCCTATAACAACAGGTACAAAGGATTTCGTAGATAGCTTCCCATAGAGGTAAATCGATACAGTATATATTGTACGATGTCTACACAATTAACGAAAGTCGAATCTGTAGGACCAAATGAAAAGTGGTCCGTTTGATTTCTTGAGCTTCTTGCCTATCGCCTTCGCCAAATTGCTCGTTTAGACTTCTAGCACGTTCTTTTTGTAGCGTGATTTGTCGAATTGGTAAAAAGGGCAGTGACTACCCACGTAAATCAGGGTTTAATGCTATGATGCATACAGTTCTAAATAATTTACTCGAAGAGCATCCGATGACTCCGTGCTAGCCATGGCAACAGCTCGAACGGCCCTAAGGGACTCAACTTAGTCTGCGGTGAGAAATCGTGAGCTTCGAGTCGAGGTGAAATTGTCATCGAGGACGCATGTGCTTTGACTTCCCCATAAGGAAAAACAACAAATATGTCTTCATCTTCCGCGAAGTCCACGACGCTGCTGAATAGCCGTTGTACTAAGTTTACCGGACTCTGAGAACGAGCGAGAGAACTGAGAATGTGAGTTGATTTCCAGTAAACGAGGATGGAGATACCTGATGAACAAGTCCGATTCCGCTGCATGAAACGAATGAGTACGTGGAGGGTCGCGGAATATCAGTCCTCGCCAGTGTGAAAGGCATATTGGGAGCTTGCTTTTGAGGGAGGGCGCGACATGATAACGTCTTTCCTGTTCCTGATTGCCCATGCACAAGTGTGACGGAATCCTAGGACAGAACACTGGCTACATGCGATCAAAGGCCCAAATCGCCTCAAACAACTATTAGAGGATATACAAATAACGTTGGCGTCGCTGAACAGCACGGTGGGGTATATGTAGTCTAGTGATTTGGACCTGGCATCGTCAGGGTAAATCAGGCTGTCCAGCAGACGTTCCCATGTCTTGCTGAGCAACTCAGAGGCAGAAGCTTCTGTCGGGGAGTGTGTTCTGCACACGAATTGGGCGAGGAACCAAAGAAGATGGACAGAACAAGGAGTGTTTCAACGGAGTTTATCGGCGCCGCAGTGGTGGGGCAGCGATTTGAGCATAGTGTTCCTGAGAGCCTTGCACAAGTTTGCGAACATGTCACAGCGTAACTGCCCTCGCCTTCGGCGACACCCGCACACCAACCATTTCCGGCTTGCGCGCGGAACACTCAAAGAGGAAGGCAAAGAGATCGGACAAAGGCGACTAAACAGGGCAACGGTCTGTATAGCAACAAGACAGCGGTATGGAAATCCGAAGAGCAGAGAATGGGAGGGAAAGACGGGACAAAGAGAGACCGCTAGTCTAGGATTCTGGGATTGGTCTTAAGTACTGTTTAGAATACATGAGGTGGGTGGTGGGTAGTATGACCTCGTAATGAGTCTCGAAAACATGTGATAAAAGGGGAGGTCTGACGTAGGTGGTTTTGACGTATGTAAGAGGAAAGGATCGGACAGGTGTTGGATGTGCGTGATGAGTGATCCGAAGGGTTACACCGAACCAGGTTCTCAATACCAACTATTGCAGATTGCTTGCTGCACAGGGAAACTCCCAGATTACCTGGCATTGTTACTAACATGTGTCCGGACGCTATTGAAGGACGGTCATAAAACTACCGGCCTCACCGCCTTTCTGTCCCTATCAGAACCCTTAGCCAATAATTCGGTCTGAAGTTCATCAGGAATACCACAAGACACAAGACGACTCCGTTGTCATTCGAGGTAAGTCTCCCTTTCTGGATGATTTGGCGCAACTACCGATGCTGCACCAGAGCTTCGTCGAAATGCATTCTTGTCGACAAACACTGGTTTGGAAAGTCACTGCTTCAAGCAGACAGAGTGGGACTTCTTTGAGCATGCATGGTTCTCCGATATCCTCTCGAAAGTACATGTCCAGAATCTCCAGGAGATCACACTCTTGGTGCTGCAAATATGAGCTAGAGCCCAACAACCTCGACAAAGTTGGGCCATGGGTCAGTGCGGTGAACTTCGGTCATAGTGAGCGTCGCGAGGGATTAAGTTGATTGATTTGAATGTCGATACCCAAGTGCTATATGTCAAATCATACGTATTTTGAGGTCGACCAATACCATTTGATTTTCGTATACTACTGCATTGCAGACCAATCCATTTCCTCTACCAAGGATGGCCATGGTCAGCAACACTTTGCAATCGGGGTAACATTTAATCCCGTGGTTCCTATCGTTAATCAATAGTAAGTGTGCAACATTGAATCGTAAGTTGATGAGCGCTACAATATCAAGAATATGGTAGCACGGACATTGGCTTTTGGAGTGTCCCTAGCCACTCCAGCCCCGGATGCCACACTCCTGCGGAACCTGCCTATGTGGCACCGTATAGGCCTAAACACTGCCCAAAAACTGCATCAGAACGACCGATGGCATCATGTGGTCCACCTTGTCCATGTTGGAATTGCAAACCGACGCATGTATGACTTACTACTTCCTTTTTAGGCAACTCGGCAGAAGCCGACGCGCGCAAAAACTTTCGTCTCCTCTCCGCAGAAAACATATGATTACTGCTTTTTATTTCGATCACTCCGCTACTGTACAGTTCTAAGCCACAGGCAGTTTATTTAGCCTATTGACGACCGTTCGTCTTTTGTTTTTCCTCAGTCCTCGTGTTGTTCTCGAGACTGAGGTGAGAACTTACTTTACTTTTCTTTAACTTAGTTACTGACTGGTATCAGTGCCTTTATCCTTGTTCTTAGGACATCTTTTTTGGTGTTTCTTGTGCAGAAGAACACCTGTTTATGTAACCTTGTTTATCACAAAAGTCCATACAGTAGGTGACATGCTAGACTATATCTTATCCCCACCTGACCCCCATCATGCCTCTGTGTGCACCTGCGGGGATGCGAGAACTCCATCCGCTGCATAGACTCAGGCCAACGGCTACTTAGCGTGCTCCACCCTCGATGGGACCCACGAAGCAACCCTGTCGGTGCCCCAACCCCCAGGCAGGATACGGGAGACCCCCTGCCGCCTGGCATCCCCACGTCTGATTTTGACCTATCCATAACTGTCAGCACACTCACTGATGCTTTCCGTGTTTTTGCTCACCCAGATGAACAAACTCACTACCCCACCATTCATGTCTTCACACCAGCCCCCCCGCGGCCCCAACCACAGCATACCTCGGACACTATTTCTCAGGTGTTGCCTGTGACGACCCGGCCATGGGCGGGGGCTTCTGGTTCTTAGACAACGACCCCCGGAATGCGTCCCTGTGCATACCACACGACTATTATGGCTGTGCAGTGGGTGAAATGATGGCAGGCGTACGTGCAGCCCGAATCGCCCCTCCCCTCATTGACCTCCACCTCGTCTGCTCCACCCCCCTCACGTATGCAGGTCTCAAGAGAAGCTTCCGGTGCTGGGAGGATCACAACTGGCTTGATGCCGCACATCACGAAGCACTGGAAACCCTCATGTCATGGCTACGCTACAGATGTGGCACAACTACCCTCTCTCTAGCACCTTATACTCCTGGAGTAGCACATGCCAGAAACATTGCAGAAGCTGGGGCCTACCTGACATCCCTGGATGCCCTAGACCTTGCCCTAGTGCTGAACTTCCAGGTGAGTGGTGCTATGCTCTCTACAATGACCCAATCCCTACTCTATAAAGGGGTTATTGCAGTGTCTACCCTCACACAGGCAAGTACTAAAACATCCATCACAAGAGTCAAGGTTGTTGGAGGTTTGCATTAGCTGATCACAACTTGAACTGTAGAATAATGAGTGTATTCTCAGTCTCTTAGTAGAAGACTGAGGGAGTATTTAGCATGTGTACTAGTGTAGCTGAATATTTGAATGAGTCCATGCGTCTACCTTCCGCTCGCGCACGCTGTCTGCGCTTGTGCACGTGTCGTCCACTGGCGTCCGTGGACGAACGGGCAACACCCCAACAACCAGACTCATCTGGAACTCCATCCATGATAAGTCCATACCTTTCTGTGGACAGCTTTGCATAGTGCCATACGGTGTAGCTTCCTACTGGCACCACATCCTAAACTGCGAACCTCGCGCTTCCTGCCATACGTGCGGGGATACCGAATCGCTAGGACATATTTTAATGGAATGTGACGTCTCTGGGCAACACGAAATTTGGCGACTCGCCGCCGCCCTCTGGGCCCTTAAGGGCCTACCATGGCTTACCCTGCACCTTGGATCAGCTCTAGGAAATAGCATCCGGACATATCTCAGTAAGGAACGATACCAAGAGATCTAGTGTTTCCCTATACGGTAAGCAATCCGCAATAGCCAGCATTCGGATACTGCTAGAAGAGCTTAAGTTGAGTGCAGCGAAACAGAGCTCTTGTGAGGGCTAAGTAAACATGTGCGTGTAAATGGAGAAATGTCAGTTCCATTTCTATCAAGACTTTCAAATATAGCAGATGGAACAGGCGACACGAATTTCCCACGCCTTTAGCCTTCTTCTTTCCTCACTCCACCACGGTGCCTTCAGTGCCGTAGTTTCTCGACCCACTCCCTTTATTCTAAAGCTATAGTGCTTTCGCGTGGTGGTGTCTCGGTTCCCAAAGTTCACCGGGTTTTATCGAGACATGACCGCTCGTTGGCAGCTCGGAATTGTTTGGCTCTCCGTTAACTTTCGCACGCCACTACCAAATTTTGGAGGGGCATCGTTGTCATCGGGTTAGGCTCGTGACTCGTCACGTGACCCCCCGATTTGACTGCCGAAAATTTCCCACCCACACATTATGGAACTTAGACAAGATCTGTGACTTGAATTACACAGATCTTGTTGTAGAAATCCATGTATCTTTGGGACTAATAGAGCAGCCTACTTAGCCCTGGTCTACTATCAGGAAGATAGTGGACAGTGGTTAGGTGGGCCTGGGTTTGTCACTGCTACCGTGCCCTTGTTGCAAAGACAGCTAACACTGAGGTCTTGCAGCCTATGGCGGATAAGATGTCGATGGCCTGCTGTCGCGGAACATTGAAGACGACGCAGCGCAACATGACCCTCTTGAGAGACAGGTATACCGACCACTGGCTCACGTCTCGCAGGCAAGATACGAAACCAGAAAGAACTGGAGTATGAAGCTGTACCAAAGCAAGGTTTCTCAGAACTGCCACTGCCTGCGCTCCCACAGCAGCTCTAGAAGCCAGGGGTCTTCGTGCGCTTTCAAGGTCACTCCTAATAAACTAAATTTTCGACCGAACTCTGAGCAACGGGAAAAACTAAGGACCACATGTATAGTATTCCTCTCTAATCATATCCCTCCTCGATCTCCCTCTATACAGTTTAGAGTCAATATTCTTGATCCCGGGGCCTCGAACCGTCACAGAACCGTCACACGTGCCGTGCATGTCGCTGAGCATGCACGTTGCCCCGCTGTCGATGATAGCATGCTCCGTCCCCGGTAGATTCCGCCCGTGAGGCTCTGGTGTAGCGAGGATGAGCCGTGCTCGACTGGTCCGTGACGAAGGTACGTCGTACAGCACCTATAGATCACTCGGATGGCACTGGACGCTTCTCAATGTTTGCAGTCGCAAGCGTCGTCGTTTGTGTTTGTATGCCAGCCCGGGTTCCAGCATGCTCATGATGTGACCTTTCATCTACATCCAAATGCACGTTCTCGGCTATTATATCGGTGGTCAGGACGACTAGCACGAGCATAATACTGGGATTTATTGGCGTATGTCAATGGTGCATCGAGCTTGTACTATCTTCACTTTCTGGCCCCGAACGCTTGGGACGACATCCTGCGCTGACTAGCTCTCCTCTAACATGTTTTACGTTCCAAGATTTTCACCGTCACCGTTACAGCGCTCGGTGGGGTCGCCTTCGCGGTTCCAACAGATGCCCGTGCTATCCGTGCTGGATCCACTGGGGTTGTGCAGGCCCTGAACAACACCATTGGCTTCGTTCAATCTCCTGCATTTCGGCTCCGTATGTTGCTCGCGCCTGTCTGATTTGAATGAGAATATCGTAATTTGCTTGCAGACGCCCACAGGATTATTGACGACACCAGTTGGTCAAGATTCGCTTCCTCTTGTATATTCATGATAGATTTTTCAGGCGCATTTGCAGGACGTCGTTACGCAGATTAGCAATGCCCAGTCTGCTGCTGCCCGCAACAAGGAACGAAGTTTGAGGCGACAATGACAGCATGACAGCATCGGGGTCTGAAAAGTGAGCCTGCGATCGCGTCAGCTTCCCTCTCGTTTATTTCTTTTTTTACACTCCTGATGCCGTCATTGACATGCTAAATACCGTTGGCGAGGTTGTGGATGGGTCCACTAAGGCAGCTCCCTCATCGATCCTTGTCGACCTCGGCCTTGACTTCATAATTGATATCTTTGGTTACCGATGGAGCGGGTTGGGAATCGAGTCATGGCGTCTTGTCATCTTCATCTGGCTCATTACAACTGTGTGACTCTTGAGTACAAACGAGTTTTGACAAGGTGGGCTCGTGATATGTCTTAAGTATGCCGCGGTGCAGCCGCACTTGTTCGCAAACGTGTGCTGATATGCTTTTAGATCTGTTAGAAACATATCGTCCATGTATCGCTTAGAAATAAGAGTGAGTACCCCAACCACGTGCGCCTCCTGCGCACCAGCACGGATCGCTGTCCCACCCTCAGACTGGGGGCTGGTCATCTAAACCCCAACCTTCTTTGATTCATTGAACAATTCCATCTGGTCAGTGCCCTCGCGCGATTTGTGGGCAGAACACACTCCTCGGCAGCAGCGCCACCTGCACTTCTGTCGCGATCCTGTCAAGCTGGACGCGGTAGGCAACTAGGTTGGACGATGAAGAGGTATTTGGTGTCGGAAGATTGGGAGCTTTGCGTATCATTTCTATCTCTAACGTGATTCAGCTAACTCTTAAGACAATCAGGCACACCAAACCCATGTCTTTGAGCATGGCTTCGGAGATACGGGACAACAACTTCACTGGTGCGTGTCAGCGTAGATCAATCGCTTCCCTCACCATCATCTTCTCCATTCACTCAACGGGAATGCCGGGAGCTGACAGGTCTCGTTCAGTCGCTTGATGGTGAGTCTCAGGCAGCATTGACTGGCTATCCTCATGCGTGTCATTGCGATGATCATCCTTATCACCAAGTCTTTTGTCACGCCGTGGGTCTGTGCCTGTTGCTAGGAACACCAGTTCCTAGTAATCTATGCTCCTGAAGCCTCACACGAACGACTACGTCTAACACTGGATCTATTTCTTGCATAAGGCTATGTACTTGGCTATTCCTCTCGTCTGGCCTGGTCTCCTGAATCCCTTTGTGGACAGCTCGCACCACCAATGGGTGGATACAAAAGGCGGGATATATAGCACAGCCAGGTCACTTGCAATCCCTGTCGTTGGTGTGCATGTGTGGCTTATTGTGAGTGAAGATATCTGCACTAGTTGGTGCTTTGATCTGATCACCATCTCCAGGCTGCCATCATCATGAATGCATCATGGCACCATATAGTAGGGTATAGTAGGAAGTCACTTGCAGAACTGAGGACAGTATGCAAGCTATCAATCATGGTAAGTAGAATGCAAGGAATAGAGTAGGAAAGATATGCCAATGTATTATAACATTGCTTCAGCTTCTTTTTGCATCTCTGCAGCCTTCTCTGGCTGATCCAGCTTGAGGTAGCATGTATGAAGACTATGTAGAATGTCTCTGCACTCCTTCTTTCTGGAGAGCTGCCTTGCCAAATCCAAAGCAGTCAGATAATGCATCTCAGCCTCCTCCCATCTGTCCTTCCTCACATCCAGGTTCCCTAAATGCCAATGTGACCACATCTCTCCTATTCCATCAGATGCTCTCCTGAACAATAGCAAAGACTTCTTCAGCATCTCTTCTGCTGTGTCAAGATCTGACTGTGCAGCATGGACCTTTCCAAGATTACAGGAGGCATTGGCCTGTCCCAGTACATCACCAATCTCCTGATATATCACCAGTGCTTCCTGAAATGTCCCCATGGCTCTGCTATACTCCTGCAAATCACATTCCACCAGACCAAGCCCATAAAGGCAGTTTGCATGACGTATAGGATCATCCTGGAGGGTCAGTAAGGCCAATGCCTGGGAATATGAGTGTTTAGCATCCTGGTACTGGTCAAGCCAATATTGCAGTTCTCCAAGCCTCCTCCAATCCCCTGCTTGACCACTGATATTGTCTTCCTGGACATGCAGTTCCAAGGCCTGGTCCAATATGCCCTTCACCTGATCATAATTGACCTCAGGTGATATGAGATACAGATCAGCAAGATATTGCAATGCATATGCTTGTAGACTCTGGTCCCCAGCAAGTTTGAATTGTTCCACAGATGCCAGATATTTCATCTCTGCCTTGTCAATTTGGTCTGCATAGTAACAGAGATGTCCCCATTCATTTAGGCACCTCCCATGAAGGATAGGATCCAAGGGTTCTGCATGTAGAGTTGCCAAAGCAATGAGAGTGTCATCAAGGACACCACAGAAGCCACAGAATGATGTGAAGGAGATGATAGCATGAATGGCAGGAATATTGTCAGAAGACTCTTGCAAAAATGCTTGCAAAAGCACCCTGAGATTCCCTATCTCTGGGATAATCTGTTTCTGGACCTCCAGGGATGCTCTGCCTTTTCCTTTGTTGGCAAGGGAGATGTAGTAGGATTTCAAAGCCTGAGCATTGGGAGGAGATGGCTGGTGTCTGGCCTGAATGAAGTGACGTATGGGGGATAATATGCACACCCTGCCATTCTCAGAGCTGTATGCAAGGGCTTTGAGTTTGAGAACATGGATGGCATCCTTCATGTTGGGTAGATCCTCGAAAGCCTTCCGGAAGTCGTCGAGCCTAGACGTCTGCATGCCATCGGGGAGCTTGCTCAGGATTGCGAGCATCTGAAGCGCATTAGGATTCTTCTTCATCTGAGGGCTGTCGATAGACAAGGAGATGGAGGTGTTAACATTGGAGAGGCGGTGGTCATCCTCCATCGGTGATCGAAGTAGGGACGTATGCCGGTCTCTCCAGCTCTGCAAGAGGGCATTGGAACTTTCATCAGCAGGCTCAGCAAGATGGGCCAGTAGGGTAACGGCCAGGGGGACACAGTCGACGGCCCTGAGCAGTTCCTCAACATAAGTGTCGGAGGACTTCCCAGAGATGGCGACGAAGGTATCAATGGCAGCCTCGAGCGTAATGGGTCTGATAGGGTCGAGGAATGGCTGGGTCCATCGCGTACTACCAGGCCGCTGGGTTCCGCGAAGAGTAACGATGACAGCGATAGTGTCTAGAGAGGTAATATGCTCGAGTATAGCTTCGACTTGACGAGTCTGGGCCTCCCACGGTGTCTCGAAGTTGTCGAGACAGATGAGACAGCGGTTGGCTTGGAGGAAACATAAAAGAGCCTGGAGCAAAGGCCCAGTGCCGGTTGTGGAAAGACCAACAGACCTAGCTAGCTCGAGGACGACAGCCTCAGCAGTCTCGGCCGCGTCACATGCAACAAAGTAGCGGGAAATGCCAAACTGGGCGACTATCGCAGGATGATGGAGAACTGCCCGCACAATGGTGGTCTTGCCAATTCCGCCTGAGCCTAAGACAGCGACGCGGGCAGGGGCACATTGCAGAACAGAGGTTACGATGTGTTCGACCTCGACGTCACGCCCATGGAATATCTGAGGCTTTGAGGGAAGGACGAATGGGCCTTCATGCGCGCTGGATAATGTATCCGTTTAGGGTCATGACGTAGAGGGCGACAAAAAAAAAAGAAAACGAACATTAGCTCCAAAGATGCCGGTGGGTTTTGCTACCGTTTGATAAGTTTGAGTTGAGCAACACTGCAGTTAGGTTCGGACACACCTGGATTTGCGCGTCCTGTTGCATCTGCACGACTTTGATATGAGTTGCAATATTAAGCTTTGTCTGTAAAACAATGTAAGAGACCCGAGTCGATAGACGCGACGAGAGACGTACATTCAAAACCTCCAAGGCCCGCTTCATTGTCTTTCCACACCCTACAACTTCCTGCTTCAACTGGCGGCGAAGAACCACATTGAAGAACTTGTCGCTCTTTTTGGTACCATTGCAACGCTGAAGAACGTCAAGGACAGTCTTCAGTTCACTACGCACGGATACCAAGTTAATACATGACATATGCCATCAAGTACTTCAGGTTCACCTTTCGAGTTCTCCGAGGTACTGTTTCAGATCGTTTGGAAGGTCGATCTGTTGCTCCTCGTCCCCAGCATGCTTAGTACAAAATGATTCAATGACCTCCTTGATCCTGACGACGTAGGACCAGACTTTGTTCCATTCGTTCTTGAAATCTTTGACCTCCTGCTCCGTCATAAGCACGTGAAGAGACCATCTAGATCAACAATGCGACTCACGGCCCTGATACCCAAAATATCGGTGATCAATCCCCCGACGGCCTCAAGGAACGGCACATTATGGGTCAATTTGCTGATATCCCCCAACAATGCTGCAGCAGCGTCTAAGCCTTTGGTGGACTCGTCCTTGGCCCCACTTTCGGCTGTACATCGACTACGATCAGCGCTGTCGCAAGCGACATACAATCGTACGGACCATCAGGGCCATCGCTGACTGATCGCTGACCGACATCGGGCAAGGACGAATGCGAGCCAGAGCCACGCCCTGTCAAAAGTCTGTTCATAATATTGATCCGTCGGTTGGACTGTGTGTGTGTATTCGATCACTTTGGTTGCGATGGAGGGAGAGAAGAAGTGGCTGGTGCGTTGAGGCGGCCACGACAGCGCTTTGCCATACCTCCAGGCGCTCATCAGTTTACGATTCAATGTTGCGCGCTTACTATCGATTTCGATTAACGATAGGAACCACAGGATTAAATGTTTCCCAGACTGCGAAGTGTTGCTGACCACGGTCGTCCATGGTAGAGGAAATGGATGTGTCTACAGTGTAGCAGTGCACAGGAAAATCAAATGGTATTGGTCGGCTTCAAAATATGTATAATTTGACAAACAGCACTCGTGCATCGACATCCAATCGATCCCTTGCGACACGTGCCATGGCCGAAGTTCACTGCGCTGACCCCGTGGTCCAACATTGACGAGGTTGTTGGGCTCCAGCTGATATTTGCAGCACGGAGAGCGACCAATCCCCCGGAGATTCTGTACACGTACTTGCGATAGGATATCGAAGAACCATACGTGCCTAAAGGAGACCGACACCGCCCGGGTGAGGCAGTGGATTTCCAGGTCAGAGTTCGTCGACAAGAATGCATTTCGACGAAGCTCTGGTGAAGCGTCGGTAGTTGTGCCAAATCATCCAGATATGGAGACTAACCTCAAACGAGAACGGAGTCGTCTTGGGGCATTCTTGGCGAACTTCGACCCAAATCATTGGTTGAGGGTTCTAATAAGGACAAAGTCAGTAGTTCTGTGAACCTCATGACAAGATCCAACTTTCAACGGTGTCTGATACATTGAGGAACAATGCCAAGAGATCTAGCGTCTCCCTATGTGGTAAGTAGTCTGCAATAGTCAGCGTTCAGGGCCTGGTCTTCCGTCAGGAAGAGAGCAGACAGGGCCCCGATCTTATGACCACTTACTGTTACTGGCCATCCACGCCCATGGCAACCCTACTTGTGGGTGTCTTCTCTACCATCATCTCTTCAACTCACTGAAGAGCCTCAGTCTCGTTCGGTTGTTTGATGGGGAGTCCCAGGCAGCATTGAAGTCTTTCATTGTCGTTTGACCGACTCTTGCTTTTGGTACGCAATCCCCCACGTAGTTGAATGTTGCACGCATATCATTGCGATGATCACCGAGTCTTTTGCCACGCCGTGAATCTACTAGGAGCACTGTCGAAACAATTCATGCTCCTACCGGACAGCCACACTGATCACCGGATCCCTTTCCGGCACCAGGCCATGGACGGACTTGGGGCATCTCGTCTGTTCTGGCCTCCCACATCTCTTCCTGGACAGCTCGCATCACCAATAGGTGGACGCCGGACCGCGGGATGCACAGCATGGCCCAGCCAATGCCTGTCGTCTATGCGTATGCATATCTTATTAAGAGTTGTGAACATCTGTACAGGTCTACGATTTGATCCAATTGCCGTCTCCAGGCCGCCGTCATCACGAATGCCTCAGTTCCCTCCCTCGTCTCGACATTGCTGCTCTCGTGGCTATCGTTCTCCGTGCCAGCGTAATAGTTGTGGCCATCGCACTGTTCTAGTACAAGCCCAATATCGATCACACGTCGTACATTAGCCTTGGAGGGGAGAGTCTGATCGTGCTCTCGACACATCCCACTGATTTGTATGCCATGCAAGATATGGCGTTGACGGTGATGTGTGTGGTTCGAGAGACGCGATATTTTACTTTTTCTTACGTTGGTATTTCTGATCTGGTCTGTCACAGCTTTCTCAATCGACATTGGGCTGTAGGCTTCCTGGGGCTGGCATTTACTAGCATCGGAGAGATCTTATGCCGCCTTGAAGATTACAACCTCCCTGCTGCTCTTGTGCCTCTTTGCTTCCCGTGTTCTTGACTTCCTGTAGTATGTCGCATAGCTTTGAGTTTCTTGTCAGGAATCATGGTAGCGCCGTTGCAAAATATCTCTCTCTGGTCGTCCTGACAGTCTCGTCATTAAACAAGCTGGGCTTTTGGAAATGGAAGGGCTTGACAAGAAGTGCAAGCTCTTGGCGTCCGAAATGGCGATGGTGCGGAGGTACAGGACTAGACCCTACTGTGGCTGCATCTTCATTGATGAATCATCGTTTCACTGATACTACCCTTAGCCTGGTTATCTGCCAGTATCGTTCATAAAGCCTTGCGTAATGCATGCGGAACTGGTTGGAGTCGCGTCATTTGATGGAGACGCTGTGTTTGAATCGTCTTATCGCGTCTTTACCGGTTTCGGTCTTGTTCGTCTCTACTGTCGTGACCATAGGATGTCCTGTTCTCCGCCGAGGCTGGTTGGATCGCGGGCTTGAAGTACGTTCGGGTTTGAAATTTATATCTAATCCAAACCGCGAAGTCACATTTTGGCTACTACACACATGATCTACAGCACTCGTCATGAGGCATCATATTTCGAGGCTAACGACCTGCCGAGATCCGACCTGTCCTTATCTGCATTTGAGAGCGCCGAGATCGATCTCAACATGGCCATGTACTGTTATTTCCGGTTCGACAATAGAGCTGGCCAGGTCAACGTCATCTCTAGGAGAGTTATATTCAATCTGTGCTTGTCCAAGTTTGACGCAGCTAGACAGAAGTATGCAGAGGCTCTGGCCTTGCATGAGCCGGTAGCCAGGATTTATGGAAGGGCTGCCAGCCTCCTGGAGTTGGGGGGTGTGCTTGATAAGTGTCCAATCTTGTTGGTGCAAAGGACAAGGTCCTTCAGACACTGGCCCTGCCGTGTTGGTGTGTGACGGTGGCACAAGGGCAAGGATGAATATATTTGCTACGACGACCAATATATCTCTAGAGTTTGTCGTGTGCGTGCGCACGGTGCGGACCACTTTGATCATGGAAATGGCAAGTCGGAAAAATGCTGATTCCCCTGAACTTTGTTGAGGGTGCTCCTACCCTAAGATACATCGAAAACACGTACGCTGCTCAGTAGTGCGTGTAGCCATACTGGTATTTGCACTGCTTCTGCGGCAAGGAGACCGATAACAACGTATGAACTAAACACTGGGGATTCTCACACCTCGCCCAAGACGCCCAAGCCCAAGCCCGAGTTCACCATCAGCCGATTTGCAGAGGAATCACTCGTCACCTCATCCAGCAGCGCAATA
>QLPN01009920.1:0-44301 GCA_003314395.1 Albatrellus ellisii
GATAAGATATCTTGTGTAGATCTTGAGCGATAAGGATAAAAGAAATCGTAAAATGAAAAGAAAAATAAAAGCATCCTGACAGCTTATACATGCAATGAAGGTAGAAGGATTGTTAGAGATGTCAATGCCTTTGGACAGGAATGATGTGACATGTGTGATGTGTGCAGTGTTGGGTGTGTATGTGCACATGTCAAGGATATAGAGGTTATCCTCAAGGTGGCTGACACATGTGAGCACATTATCCCTGTTGAGGATCTCACACATATTGCTAAGAGTGGCCTATTGGATGGTCTTGGGGATTCATTAATGAGGTGCTCCTGGTAACAAGGTGGTTGTAGTAAACAATGTAAACATTCCTGATGACAATGAAGAATGGGATCAATGAGATAGTGATGAGGATGATAGCTCCAATGACTATCCAAGGATCCAGGATGATGAGTATAGGATGTCTTAGTGATGCTTAATGACTTAGAGATCTTAGACTTAGTTCTTAGGGTTTTGTGAAGTGAATGAGAGATAAACAAAAGTAAATAAAGATGAGATAAGACAAGTCCTGGCTAATTGTATAGTGATAGTCCTTAGCAAGTAAAATGTTAAAAGAAAGAAAGAAAGAAAGAAAGAAAGAAAGAAAGAAAGAAAGAGATCAAGACACTTCACAGTACTTGGAGCTAAGCTCACTGCTGTAGTAAAACTACACTCTAAGATAAAAGAAAGAGAAAAGGAAATCTGTTATGAGGTGCCTAGGCAAGTGCCTTGTAACACATATCCCTGTTGAAATATGGGCAAGGTGGCAAACAGCAGATTGAGGGTTAAGGTGTAGAGATAGGGTTGTTAGCCCAGGTGAAGATAAATGAGCCACAAGGACAACAGTCCAGAGGCCTAGAGAGACAGAAGACAGAGAGAGAGCTCAACACATGCAGAAGTGCTTAGGTAAGACAAAGACAAAGTGAAGAAGATATAGTAAGAGTTAGATAGAGTTTAAGAGGAGCTCAAACCATAAAGAGAAAAGAAATACCAATAAGATGAGATAGAAATAAGTATACTTAATAAGTAAACAGTGTGATCAGCATCATAAGGTAGTGAAAAACCAACAATCCCCCTTGGATTGGACATTTTGCAAGTGCAGAGACCAATAGGAGATTGCTGTGGAGCTCAGGGGCATAGAGTACATCTTGCAGGATAGCCTGATTCCACTTCTTGTTGGCAAGCATCTTTGTGTAGATGTTGCCTGCACCCTCAGCTAGGATGTAGCTGTTATTGCCTGGCCAGACTTTGCATGGTGTAGCAAATGGATGGTATAGGTAGAACCAGTCACAGTTGGAGCTCATGTGGCAACTGGTGCCAGAGTTGATGAACCAGTGGGATGTGAGGTCATCATGTTGCACAAGTTTTTCAGTGACTTTGAAGAGATTGAACAACTTGTCACTGTTATCATTTTCATCACAGATTTGAGCATGTAGTGCTGTGCTATTGGTGGCAATGTGCACCATCATAGTGCCATTTTCACATTCAGCTTTGAGTTTGCAGCAGTCATCAGTTTTGTGGCCATGGTTTTTGCAGTGTGTGCAAAGCCCTTTCACCTTGTGCCTGGCCTGTCACTCCTCATCTGAAATTTTTCTTTTGCTTGCCTTTGAAGTGTGTCATAGGATGGAGGAAGTGAGATGATGATGGTGATGGCAATGAGTTTTTTGTTGAGTTGCTGCCTGAGCAAGGAGAGAGTATGTGTGGTGTGCACCATCATGTTAATTTATGGTTTGAGGGGTGAGTTGTCAGAAAGAGTGCTGTGAAATAGCTTTTTGTGATAACAAGGTTATATATACAAGTGTTCTTCTGCACAAGAAACATCCTAAGAACAAGGACAACAAACACTCAGTCTCAAAAACAATACAAGGACTAAGGGGGAAAAAAAGACAAGCTATCATAAACAGGCTAGATAAACTGCCTGTGGCTTAGAACTGTATAGTAGTGGGGTAATAAAAAAAGTAGCTGTAATCATATGTTTTCTGTGGAGGCTTGGAGACAAAATTTTGTGTGCACATCAGCTCCTGCTGAGTTGCCTAAAAAGAAAGTAGTAGGTCATGCATGCACCAGTTTGTAATTCAAACATAGCCCACTTATCAAGTAGACTATTATCTGCTCCATTTTCCATTCATAGCATGTCATCAACTTCTCCCTGGTGTCTTTAGCTGTTGTTGTGTATAGCATGGTATTGAGAGGCTCATTGCTGAGTGTCAACATGATTTGCATGTGCATGTTGTGGTCATGATTGACCCAATCATTGTAGTCAGGTGAGGTTTGTGTGCACAGGGCATGGGAGACAATTGTTATTATGATGAAGGTCATTGCAAAGATGTATGAGGTGGCTAACAGCCAGAGGGTTAGAGGCAGGCGCATCCTGCAGCAGTGGGAGAGTAAGAGTGAACACAGTAGGGCAACACAATGTAATAGAGTGTCAGACACATAGTAAGACGTCTGAGTGAATACAGTGGGGCAACACAATGTAATAGAATGCTGCAGGGAGGTGGTAAGAAGGTGTAGAAGATGGTGAAGGAGAGTACTCACTCAGACATGTAGTAAGACATCTGAGGAGGTTGTATGTATGTAGTCCATCTTATATAGTATGCATGGGTAGAGTTGATGCAGAGATGATAAAGTAAAGTACTGCTAAGAGCAGCCTATTGGACAGTCTTAGGGAAGGTCTATAGTGTTACTCCTGGTGACCAAAGTTTGGGTATGAGCTTGATGAATGTAATAGAGATTCCTGATGACAATGAAGAAGGGGATCAATGAGATAGTGATGAGGATTATTCCACCTGTGATGATGTGAAGATCCAGAGTGACGAGTGTAAGAGGTTTTAGCAACATTTTAGTGGCTTAAAGTTCTTAGACTTAGTTCATAGAGAATGGAATGAGATTACAACGAGCTTAGATCAAGTGCAGTATAAGGAGAATCCCTAGATTGCGAAGTTGACAAGACTGGGGTTTAAGACCGCCAGTCTGTCAACTATTTATACAAGACTAGCGATCTAACTATAGTAAAGTTACGCAGCAATGCGTAGTAAGTAAATGATAATGCGCAGTAAAGTGCAGTAAGTACACATCCATGTGATATTAGTGGCTCAGCCACAAGCGCGAAATGAACAAGGTGTAAACAAAGGTAAATAGGAGCGAGAAAAGGGAGTCCTTGCTAATTGTATAGTAATAGTCCTTAGCAAGTAAATGTTATAATAAATAAAGAAAGATAAAGGAAAAAGGATAAGTCTAATATAGTACTTGGAGCTATGCTCACACTTAAGTATGTAGATACTTAAGTACTATAAAAGAGAAAAGAAAAAGAGAGTCCTTACTAAGTAAAGTGGAGCTAAGCTCACACTTGTAGTATTAATACTACACTTTACTTGTAAGTAAGATAAAAGAAAAAGAAAAAAGAGAAAAAGAAAACCATTACGAGGTGCCAAAGCAAGTGCCTCGTAACAAGTACAACAACTACCAAATGAGGAGGGACATGCATCATTCCAGAGTAGTGAGTGGGGTGTGAGTCCTTGGAGGTGTAGTAAGTAGTTCATAAGAGACCTGAGTAGGTAAGGTGTAATGTGGGGAGTTGAGTGATATATTATGTGTATGCACAGAACTAACAAGGTTTTGGCCAGAGCCTTATTGGAACCACTAGTGATAGGCCTGAGTCTGTGCACTTGAAGAACCATTTCAATGCAAAATTTCCAGAAGGTGAAACCTTCACCATTTTCTGCAAGAAAAGGTTCATTGTAGAGCTTGCTTGAGGCTTTCACATTTGAGCTCACCATGGCACCAGCTGTCACAGCTGCTTCCAGTCACTGGTGTGGGATTCTTGCTTGTTGAGGCTGCTGCTGACATGGTGTGTGATGTGTGGGGGTGTGAGTTTGTCTCAAAGGTGCTTGCTCAGTTTCAATAGACCTCAGGCCTCATAATACATTGAAGGAAGTGGGTTGGAAAGAGAGCACAGCCAACTGTAGAAAGAAGAAGAGTATTGTATTCTCAGTCTCTTTGTAGAAGACTGAGTTGTAGCCAATATAGTACTGTACCTGTAGAAAGAAGAGAATGTATTCTACAGGGAGAAATAATGAGAATTATATAAAAGGAACAACATAATGAGTAAGTACTGACCTCAGTCTCTTCATTGAAGACTGAAGGAAAAGAAAACTATGCAAGAGAAATTTTTCTGTAAGTAGGGTCAATCCATATTGTCCCTGAGTCCTGCAAGAGGTCCATGTGGTGCAGTCACACAATTTGCACTATCATGTGTTCACTATTGCACATTGCTGTAAACTCCAACATGAACTACTGGCAAGTCTACATACACACCATCAGTCCAAGTTGAATCAGTCAAAACTGATAGTGACAAACTGATTGCAGACATCACTAGTGCATGCATGTGCATCCAACTGTTACAAGGCACTTGCTTTGGCACCTTGTAACATGTTTCTTTTTTTCTGTTTATTTTCTTTATCTTACTTACTAGTAAAGTGTAGTATTATTACTACAAGTGTGAGCTTAGCTCCACTTTACTTAGTAAGGACTCATATCTCTTTTATCTTTTATAGTACTTAAGTATTTACATACTTAAGTGTGAGCTTAGCTCCAGGTACTATATTATACTTATCTTTTTCTTTATCTTTCTTTATTTATTGTAACATTCACTTGCTAAGGACTATTATTTTACAATTAGCAAGGACTCCCTTTTCTTGTCTCTGTTTACTTTTGTTTATCTCTTGTTCATTTTGTGCATGTGGCCAAGTCACATTACTTACACAATGGACACGACTTACTGTGCAATGCTGCACAATACTGCACAATACTGCACACCCTCACTATACTTAGCACTCTAGTTTTGTATAAATAGTTGAAAGTCTGGCAGTCTTAAACCCCAGTCTTGTCAACTTCGCAATCTAGGGATTCTCCTATACTGTGCTTGATCTAAGCTTGTCCTTCATCTTGCTTCACTCTAAGAACTAAGTCTAAGAACCCTAAGTCACCTTAAACATCACTCAGACTTCCTATACTCATCATCCTGGATCCTTGTTTAGTCATTGGTGGAATTATCCTTATCACTATCTTGTTGATACCTCTCTTCATTGTCATCAGGAACAGCTATTACATCTATCAAGTGCATATCAGCCACCTTGTTACCAGGGGTATAATCATATCAGAACTTCCCTAAGACCATCCAATAGGCTGCTCTTAGCACCAACACATTCTAGTGCAACTCACAGTTGATGACCAATCTGTTTGCACAGAATCCTTGGAGGATTTTTAAAGTGTCCTGTAATAGCTGTCTGGTATAGGACTATATTTTTGAAACAATCTTGTATGGAGTATACTGTAAAAATAGCTGAAAATAGTGATAGAGGCCAAACATGGTACAAAGGATTTATGCAGATAGAGCTATCCTTCTTGTTTCAGGCTGTTGATTTTCTTTGGTATTTACCTTATGGGATGCCATGCATATGGATATCATCTTCTACTTGCTCTTTTGTCACTATTTTGTCACATACTCACTTGCATCTCCAGTTCTATGTGGCTCCCACCTTTTTACATATCTATGAGCTCATATTGACTTATCTCTCTGTTGGAATTACATATGTGCTGCTCAACAAGCAAGACTCCCACACCAGTGACTGGAAGCACCACCATGACAGTGAGTGCTGTGGTGAGCTCAAATGCAAAAGCCTTGAGCAAGCTCTATGATGTACCTTTTCTCACAGAAAATGGTGAATTTTTCACCTTCTGGAAATTTTGCATTGAAATGGCTCTTCAAGTGCATGGACTCTGGCCTATTGTCAGTGGTTCTGATACAGCTCCAGCCAACACATTGCCCAACTACAATGACTGGGTCAATTGCAACCATGATGCACACACACAAATCATGTTGATGCTCAGTGACAAGCACCTCAACACCATGCTATATGCAACAACAGCAAAAGATACTTTGGAGAAGCTGATGACATACTATGAAGGGAAAGGGGAACAGAAAATAGCTTACTTGATCAGTGAGCTATTCCACAGCACTCTTTCTGATAACACCCCCCTTGAACTGCAAATTAATGTGATGGTGTGCACAACACACACACACTCCTCCCTTGGGCAGCAACTCAACAAAAAACTTATTGCCATTACCATCATAATCTCACTCCCTCCATCCTATGATATGCCCAAAATGATCCTCACCACCATAAAGGTGACCAATCTCAACATTGAGAACATTTGCCCACAAGTCATGCTCAAGGGGCAATGCCAAAATTGTGCCACAGATTCCACAGGCACATTCATGGCATGCTTAAAAGGCAAAACTAAAGGCAAAGGCAAAGGACCTGCAATGTTGGATGAGGAGCAACAGGCAAAGTGCAAGGTGAAAGGATTTTGCATGCACTGCAAAATCCACAGCCACAAAGTCAAAGACTGTCACAAGCTCAAAGCTGAAAAGGGCACTGCAATGGTACATGTTGCTACTGATAGCACAGCACTATGTGCTCAAACACATGACAAAGACAATAATGACAACACATCATTAAGTCTCTTCAAGTTTGCTGAAAAACTTGTGCAATATGATCATCTCTCAGCTTGCTGGCTCATCAACTCTGGTGCAAGTCACCACATGAGCTCCAACTGTGACTGGTTCTATCTCTACCATCCATTCACTACACCATGCAAAGTCTGGCCAGGCAATAACAGCTAAATTCTAGCTGAGGGTACTGGCAACATCTACATGAAAATGCAAGCCAACAAGAAATGGAACCAGACTATCCTGCAGGATGTACTCTATGTACCAGAGCTCCACAGTAATCTCCTATCAGTCTCCACACTTGCAAAACATGGTGCACATGTCCAATTCAACAGGGATACATGTGAGATCCTCAACAAGGACAACATGCTAACATGTGTTGGCCACCTCAAGGATAACCTCTACATCCTTGACATGCACATGCACACTCCCAACACCATGTGAATCACACATGTCACATCATTCTCATCTGAAGGTGTTGACATCTCCAATGATCCCTCTGCCTTCACCACACACACAAGCACAGCTACTGCCAACATATGGACCTGGCATTGCTGCCTAGGTCACATTGGCATAGACTCTGTCCTGCACATGGTCCATGGCAGTATGGTCAAGGGCATGGCCATCACCAACAATGTGGCCTGCAATGCTCTCAGGATATGCAAGCCTTGCACCAAGGGCAAGCACACATGACACAATGTCATGAAACTGATGCAGATGCTGTTACAAGGCACTTGCTTTGGCACCTTGTAACAGTTTTCTTTTTCTTTTTTCTTTTTCTTTCCTTATCTTACTTACTAGTAAAGTGTAGTATTATTACTACAAGTGTGAGCTCAGCTCCACTTTACTTAGTAAGGACTTATTTCTTTTTTCTCTTTTATAGTACTTAAGTATTTACATACTTAATGTGAGCTTAGCTCCAAGTACTATACTATACTTATCTTTTTCTTTCACCTTTCTTTATTTATCCACATTTACTTGCTAAGGACTATTACTATACAATTAGCAAAGACTCATTTATTTTGTCTTTATTTGTCTTTGTTTACCTCTTGTTCATTTCACACTTGTGGCTGAGCCACTTACTATAATCATGGACACATCTTAGGTCATGTGACTTCATTGATTGCTGCACAATCATTGTTGATCCATGAACCTTATTTACTTGTACTATCTTTAGAACTCTGGTTTCATATAAGTAGTTGAAAGACTGGTGGTCTTAAACCCCAGTCTTGTCAACTTCACAGTCTAGGCATTCTCCTTTACTGCACTTGACATAAACTCATTACAAACTCACTTCACTTCTAAGAACTAAGTCTAAGATCTCTAAGTCACTCTAATGTGAGGCCAACACTATGTCAAAGCCAGACAACTGAGGAAAGAGCTAAAACAAACAAAATAGGATGATTGTGCTTTGACTAGCAGATATCCCAGATGATCAGAACTGGGGAATAAACTGCTAGGAGTCCTATGTATATATAGTACCCTGAAGTGTGCACAGACCATGCAGTACAGTATAGGGCTGGAGAATGAGGAGCTATAGTAATGATGTCATATCTAATAATAGAGGGGACGCATAAGTGCTGACTGAGGCTCCACAGTAGCTGTGGGAGTGATTGGTGATACTCCACAGCAGGTGTGAGAAGGATTGGTGAGCATCCACAGTAAGAGTGAGAAAATGAGTCATAACTAAAAAATAAAACAGGCTGATCAGGGATCAGATGATATACGTGTCATCAGCCAAGAAATATGAAGAAATGGAATGTATGACAGTGGGAATCACTTTGATAGATCAGGAGTGATTGTAAGATCTATAACAATAGAGACATAAGAAAATAGAGAAAATGAAGAGAAAAATAGGGAAAATAATAGCAGCCTGACAAATACCCCCTTCTTAAGGTGAGATGTCTTGACAAGCAAAGAATGGAGATGAGCATGCATGGCAAATATCTTCTTCTTCTCCTTCCATAGACTTGAAAGGAATACCAGCAAAGAGTGATGGAGAAAGAGGAATGATGGAGGAAGATTTAGGTAATTCTTTTAAATCTTCATATGATTTGGGAGTAATAACTCCATCATCATCATCATCTGCAAAATCATCTTCATCCTCAATAATACCAAAAGGAATTTCCTCATATCCTTCATCAAGAACTGGCAGGGTGGATGTAGGTGTTTCCTCATGAAGTTGTCAAGCATAATGTGGTTGAGCTGTTATCTCAGGTGAATATTCCATCTGATAAAGGGAATAAATGGCTACCAAATGTATCACTTGAGGACGTTCTTTATGGTACCTCTTGAGCATGTCAAGAACATCTTCCATCAATACTGAAGCAGGTTCCCAAGAATTCTCCTCTGCAGGGTAGTCCTTCCATTTGACCAGATATTGAACTTTACCCTGAGAAAGATGGCTATTGAGAATTTCTTCGACTTCATATTCTTCAACACCATTCTTGATAATAGGAGGAGGAGGGGGACAAATCTCTCATTTGATAATGATGTCTTTAATAAAAGGACAAAGTTTGATGACATGGAAAACTGGATGTATCTTCATTGTCTTGGGAAGTTTGAGATGGTATGCATTGTTTGAAAGTACTTCAAGTACTTCATATGGTCCAAGATGTTTGTGATCCAGTCTCTTCATTGGTCTGCCTGTGTTGATATTGGTGGCTTCAAGCCAAACTTTATCCCCAATGGTATAAACAGGAGTTTTGCCTCAATGTTCATCATAAAACTTCTTCATATCATCAGCTGCTTTCTTCAACAACACCTCTGCTTCTTCTCTGATGCATTTGAGCCCTGCTACAAACTTGTCCACTGAATCAATTCTGGTAGATGTATGAGGTTCATGGCCCATTCTTGGATCTTGTCCATAATTCAGCATAAATGGTGAATATTTTGTTGCTGAATGAACATGATTATTGTAAGTGAATTCAGCCATAGGCAACCAGCTTGCCCAATCATTCTGTTGATGGTTAATGAAAATGCAGAAATATTGTTCAATTTCTTGATTTATCTGCTCTGTTTGTCCATCGGTTTGAGGATGATATGCAGTAGATGTAGCTGTTTGAATCCCCAATAAACAATTCAATTCATGCATAGCTTGTGATGCAAATTGAGGTCCTCTGTCTGATAATACCTTTTCTGGAAGACCATGATGTTTCCAAATGTGATCTCTCATAAGGTGTGCCACTACTTCTGTGAAATGATCCATGACCATAAGGATAGAATCATTGCCTTGGCTTTCAGGCAGTTTGACGATGAGATCGGTAGAGATGATCTGCCAAGGACATGAGGGGATTTTGTTAGGTGTTAAGTCTCCTTGTGGTTTAGTGGGGAAAGTCTTCATCCTTTGACATAAATTGCATCCTTTGACATATTGCTCCACATAAGACACCATATTTGGGAACCAGAAATGTTGTCAAACCATTTCCAAAGTTTTCTTGTAACCTGGATGTCCTGCAAGTGGTGAATCATGGCAGGTTTTCATCAGTTCAGCATACATTGTTTCTGGGACATAGAGTTTCCCATCATAGAAAAGTGTCTTTTTATTATCTTCACTCCATCTTGCAAACATTGCAGTTTTCCTCAAGTCCACATCCAACTTGTCCCAAACAATATAGTCATGGTCTTCTTTTTGCACATCCATGATTTTCTTCAAGATAGGAGGGCTAAGTGCTGCAAGGGAAATATTGTGTTTAAAAAATTCCAGCTTGAGCAAGATGACATTCTTGTTGTCATCTCCTACCTTCTTCTTATGGTCCAAACATCTTGAGAGGAGATCAGGTGAACATTAGTGGAGCCCAGTTTGTGGACCATATTGATCTGGAAGTGTGACAAATAAAGTGACCAACAAGCTTGATGATGGTTGAGCTTCTGGGCTGTCATGAAGTATTCCAAGTTCTTGTGGTCAGTGATGACTTGAACAGGGTGAATGGAACCTTCAAGATAATGATGCCATGCTTCCAGAGCATGGATGATGGCCAACATCTCCTGGTCATATATGTTGTAGTTCCACTCAGCAGGCAACAAACCCTTACTAAGGTAAGCAACAGGGTGCCACTTGTTATCCTGTCGAAGCTGTGAAAGAACTGCACCAGTAGCATAACCAGAACTATCCACTTCAACTTTAAATGGATACTGCTCATCTGGGAATACAAGAACTGGTTCAGAACACACAGCATCTTGTAAATGAGTGAATGCCAATTGCTGTTCTTCATTCCAATGCCACTTGACATCCTTCTGCATGAGCTCATTCAAGGGTTTAGTGATATTAGAATAAAACAATGATAAAAGTTGCAGAAACCCAAAAATGATCAGACATCATGAAGGTTCTGTGGAATTGGCCAGTCTTTGATACCCTGTACTTTGACTGGATCCATAGCAATTTTGTCAAAAGAAATCTTCAAGCCAAGGAAGTTGATTGATGTCTGTTCAAATTCGCATTTCTCCAGTTCGAGATAGAGTTTGTTATCTGCAAGTATTTGGAGGACTTCCTGTGTGACCTTCCAATGTTCTTCCAATGTTGCTGTGAAGATCAAGATGTTGTCCATATAAACCACCACAACCCCATGAGATATGAGACCATGGAACAAATAGTTCATCATCATTTGGAAAGTGGCAGGGCTATTGCAAAGACCAAAGAACATAACAAGAGGTTTGAATAAACCTTTGTTAGTGACAAAAGCTGCTTTCCATTCATCACCATCTTTGATTCTGACATTGTTGTAGCCCCAACAAATGTCCATCTTGGTGAAATATCACACTCCATGAAGACAATCAATTAATCCTGAGATAAGAGGAAGGGGATAGCTATTCTTGATTGTCATATCATTAAGTTTGCAATAATCTTGGACTGGTCGAAGATCTCCAGATTTCTTTTTGATAAAGAAGAAAGGTGAAGCCATAGGAGATTTTGAAGGATGAATACGACCACTCTTCAGATTTTCTTCAATGAATAACTCCAGTTGTTTCTGTTCATCTAGGGAGAGATTGTAGACTTTACCAGCAGATGGTTTCACACCTGGTTTAAGTTCAATTGCATGATCCCAAGGATGTCTAGGAGGAAGAGAATTGAAAGCATCTTTGTCAAATACCTGTTTGAAATGATGATATGCTTTGGGCACTATATCTTCAAAATTCTTCTTCAACTTCTTCTTTTCTGCTTCAATGGCAAGATCTTGGCTAATGTTTTGAATGGATGCCTCCATTTCTTTTTGATCAACCATAACCATTAATATCTGATCTCCGTCTTCTTCAGCTGCTATTCTTTCTTCTGCTTCTTGATGTATGGTTCGATTTTGCTGCTTCATCAACTTCTTGTTTGACTTCCAGACTTGTCTGTCAGCTTTGATATGTACTTCACATATGCATGGACATCTAGTGAAGTGTATTTTTCCCTGTAGCCAATCGATTTCAGGGTTATGGATTTTCAACCATGATTCACCAACAAGGATATTCTTTTTGCCCAAATTGCAGACTGCAAAAGTAGCGCATTCAGTGTGACCATCAATAGTCATGATGAAGTCAATCATCTCTTCAATAGATCCTCCTTTATTGAGCGATCCATTGACATTATAAACAGGGATGGGTTTGGCCAATTTTTTTGTGTTTAAGGTGTTTTTCTTGACAAATTCTTTGTCAACATATAACCCTGTAGCACCTGAATTGAGAAGAGCATTGACTTCTAAGATAGCTCCAGTATCCACTGTTTTGATTTTGGGTTTCATTTCAGGGAAACTGGTGACATTGAATATTGCTCTTTGGATATATTCCTTTTTCTCAACAGGAGGATTAACCTGTTGCACTCGAGGCTTCACTTCAGACTGAGAGCAAGATGGAACAATGCATGTTAAATAGATTTTGGTACAAGCATTGAGATGATCAACATCTGTATCATCAGTCTGAAGCATAGAAAACCTATTGTAGGATGGCAAACTCATGTTCAGTTCCCATCCAACCCAAAACCCAATTGCTGTGCTCCACTCTTTGAGCCATTTGGATCATTCAATCTAAGACCATGTGCCTGAAACTCCTTCTGCATCTCTGCCAAGAAGTCTGTCTCATTCAGCGCATGCATCTCTTGAAGGGTCCTCACGTTCCCCCTTCTCTGTTGTTGTTGCCCTTGCAGGCACCTTGGCTCAGGACACTCTCTAGTGAAATGTCCTTCTTTGCCACAGTTGAAGCATAGTTGAGGGCATGGTCCTCTGGCCCTATTGACATCCATGGGTTCTCCAGCAGGCACTGCTGTGGAAGTAAATTGACAAGGGGAAAAATTGCATTGTTGCCCCTGTGATCTTCCATATTGCTGCTGCTGTCCTTGCACCTGTCTTCACCCCCAAGTTGTCTCGAAGTTTTGCATATCTTGATATGCATATGCTCTAACCCTGGCTCTTCTGACCCATCCTTCTAAGTCATGGGGAAGAGGTGTCTCAACATAGCAAGACTGGAGAAGAGGACAATTCATCCCTTTCTTAAACAATGTGCATAGCACACCATTGTTATATCCAGATGC
Source organism: Albatrellus ellisii (assembly GCA_003314395.1). Lineage (NCBI taxonomy): Eukaryota > Fungi > Basidiomycota > Agaricomycetes > Russulales > Albatrellaceae > Albatrellus > Albatrellus ellisii. The sequence continues at coordinate 13,047 of QLPN01009920.1, forward strand.
TGTCTTGTATAAGAGGAATTCAGTGATGTATTCCTCTATATGATGACTTCCCTGTGAAATAGTGGTCAGTTTTTGCTGCACTGTCTGTTCTTCATTATGATCTCTGAAAGTAATCTTCATCATAGTTAGGAGTTCCTCAAAGTTTTTGAATGGTTTGTCATATTTGAGGGGTTCTGCCCTTTGTGCTTTGATTTCTTGTAGAACCCCTTTCTTCCATTCTTCTGCATATCCTCCTTTAATGTATGACAGTATAACTGTTACCTTGTCTTCATCTTGATATTTGGGATGAGTGCAAAGAACAAGATAGATTTGATCCAAATAAGATTGGAACTTCTTTTTGTCACCATCAAAAGGAGTTGGTTCTGCAATGTGAACCTTGGGGAGGTGGACCTGGGGTGGGAGGCCTGTTCCTTGCCTGGGAGAGGAACCACCTTCTCCTGACATTAGACAATTCATCAAATTTGTCATTGCTTCCTGCTGCTGTGCTAGCAGCTTCTGTTGAGTCTCTATTATCTTCATCATCTCCCCAAAACTTGGTTGATCATGCTCCTGGTCCATAGGAACAAATGCTGCAGATTGAGGTTGAAGAGTCACTGCTAAGGCTGTACCAAGACTCTCTATTTCAGATTCCAAGCAGTGTGACATTGATGGTTCTTGGTCTGCTAAGCTCATGAATTGATTCCTCAAGTGTAATTCTGGCTCTTTGCTGTCTTCTCTGTGTTGTGGAGGTGATGGTTGTCTCCTGCTCCAAGTGTTCCACTGGTTGTCTTGAGACAGTTTGTCCAATGATTTGTTGAATGATTTCAATAAGTGTTCCTGTACTTCTGTAGTTGAGCAATGTCAAGTCAATGGCACACTCAGTCATAAAACAGAAGTACTATATTCTTCAATAAAATGTGTGGATGATAAAGCAAACAAACAAGAAAACAACAAAGATCTTGAAAAATGATATGTCTACACTAGTATGTAGATGTTGTGGGGCCCCCTGCGATGTATGAAGCAAAGTGGTGATGAGGATTGATATGAAACACATGATCAGGATTGGCTCCTAACTCTAGGAGAACAGGAGGGGGAATGAGAGAGGTATTGTTGTAATACTGGTATAACAACTCCCTGAAAAGAGAAGGAGGATACTTAATGCAGTATCTCCTATCTTGATTCCTCCAACATTCTGATCTTGGGTCAGGGAAGATCCAAAGAGGAAAGTGTTTGTAGTTTGTTGAAGGTTCACTTCGATGCTGTATAATGATGCCTGCATGCCAAGCAAGAAGACAATGGTGAAGGTGAAGGACAAGTAGTGGAGGGGTGGGTGACAGGAAGGAGCAAGTAAAAGTTAACACTTAGACCTTTGTCTAAGAGGTGCTCTGTTCTAGAGCAAGTGTGGGGGGGATGAGGGCAGTGTGTGGAAGGGGTGGGTGGTCCCTGAGCTGTCAGAAGACCCACCAAGTTCCCAGGAATTGTCTGATCAAAAATGCTCCTCCCAGAACATCCACAACTGCATATTGATCACTCTACTCCAAGTGTCCACCACATGCATGCTGTGGAGGAGGTCACTGGGCAAGAGGTGGATGTGTATGGGGTGAACACTATATGTGCCAACAATGAGTTGGAGGGTAGAGGCAGGTGAGCAAGGGACATATACTTTGGTCCACAAGTCACAGGTACACTCACTCTTGTGTTTTTGCCACTTACAGTGACAACAATGAGTGAGAGGAGGGCAAGGGAAAAGATGAGCATGGTAGAAACAGTCTTGTTTGCATTTGGGTTTATGAATGAAGCCTATGGTGTAAAAAGGGTTGCAGATGAATTGAAGGTGAAAACACCTGTCTGCAGGAAAGGGGGGAAGGGGAAAGGTGTGGCAGGGAAGGGAGTTCTGATCAATTGTGAGGCTGACACTATGTTGAAGCTGAACAACTGAGGAAAGAGCTAAAACAAACAAAATAGGATGATCACGCTTTGACTAGTGGATATCCCAGATATATTAGTGTATAGTAAATAAGAGGAGAGAAGAGTACTGTACATAGTGGATATCCCAGATGATCAGAACTGGGGAATAAACTGCTAGGAGTCCTATGTATATATAGTACCCTGAAGTGTGCACAGACCATGCAGTACAGTATAGGGCTGGAGAATGAGGAGCTATAGTAATGATATCATATCTAATAATAGAGGGGATGCATAAGTGCTGACTGAGGCTCTGCAGTAGCTGTGGGAGTGATTGGTGATACTCCACAGCAGGTGTGAGAAGGATTGGTGAGCATCCACAGTAAGAGTGAGAAAATGAGTCATAACTAAAAATAGAACAGGCCAATCATGGATCAGATGACATATGCATCATCAGCCAAGAAATACAAAGAAATGGAATGTATGACAGTGGGAATTGCTTTGATAGATCAGGAGTGATTGTAAGATCTATAATGATAGAGATGTAAGAAAATAGAGAAAATGAAGAGAAAAATAGGGAAAATAATAGCAGCCTAACATCTAAGTGTCACTAAGACATCCTAAACTCATTACACTGGATCCTGATTTAGTCATCAGCAGTATCATCCTCATCACTATTTCATTGATCCCACTCTTCATCATCATCAGGCACAGTTACTACACTTATCAAGTGTACATGCAGGCTATGGAAGATAACAGCAGCAACTATGTATATCATCAACATGAGGTATGAGAAACCTAAAAGTGCTAGTGAGGCTGGCAACTACATGGCTGCAGCAGAGTAGTAAGGTTGCAAACACAGTGAGGTGAAGCAATGTGGTTTAGATATGCTGCAGGGAGGTTGTGAGGAAGTGTAAGAGTCAGATGGAGGAGGTACTCACTCAGACTAGGTGGAAGGTGTCTGAGGAGTTTGTATAGTAGTAGTCCATCTTATATAGTGGTAACTCCTTAGAGTTGGAGCAGAGAGTATGAGGTAGAGAACAACAACTACCATATGTAGTGGGACATGTGTCATCTGGAGTGTGATGTGGAGTGTGAAGTGCTCAGACAAGTAGGTAGTCCAAGGAGTGGGAAAGAGGAGTATGTAAGATATACTGTGTGGTATGTAAAGTGCATTGTGGAGAGAAGCTGAATGAATGGTATGTAGTACACACAGAGAATTCAACATCAAGTGCATGTCAATTATCTTGTTACCAGGGGTATTGTTATAGCTGACCATCCCAAAGACTGTCCAAGGGGCTGCTCTTAGCAGATGCATGTCAACACAGCACTTGGCTGCATCTTTTCAGACTTGTGTGTGCCCATGCAGACACACTCCCATGAAGGGTATGACCACTTTGCAACATTTATTGATGACAAGTCATGCAAGGTCTTCATCTGCAGCCTCAAACACAAAAGTGATCTGCATGAATGTCTCACAGACTTTGTCACACATACTGAAGTTGAGACCAGCACAAAAGTGAAGGCACTCCATTCAGATGATGGAGGCAAATACACAGGTGAGCACACACAGAAATTCCTGCAGGTGCATGGCATTAAACATGAAATGACAACCACTAACATGCTGCAACACAATGGTGTCACTGAACACATGAATCACATGCTCATTGAGACTGCACACACACTCCTCACTGATACTGGCTTCCCACATTCTTACTGGTATGATGCTATCAAGTATGCCACTTATGTGCACAACATAATACCAACATGTACACTCAAAGACAATCTCATGCTGGAAGAATCATGGAGCAGTAACAAGCCCAATGTTGCCCTTGTTCACATCTTCAGTTGCAAAGCCTTCATACACATCCCAGACAAATACCAATGCAAACTTGACACAAAGTCACTGCTTTGCACCTTCATAAGTTATGTGTGCAATTGACATGCCTACTGCCTGGTCCATTGCCTGAGTGGGCACATCATCAAATTGTGCAATGTGATCTTCAATGAAGGGGGCCCTACAAAACACTATGAGTGGATCATCTTTGATCCCAACACAGACAACCCAGAGTCCCATGAGTGTGACACCCATGCCTGTGACACACCAGTCTCTCCTGTCAAAGCTCCTCCCCCAACTGTGACCACTTCCACACCTGACACATTGCAACCTATGGCACCCATGGCTCCTACACCTATGCCCAAGGTGACAAGTTGACTCTCACACAGCAAACACACATCTATTCATGATGATGATGCTACAATGTCTTGTTGTACACTCAAAAGCAAAATGGCACAAATGCAACCACTGACATGCAGAAGATGCACCACCACCCAAAAGCAGTGAGCACATGCAAGCCACAACAATCACATCTGAAAGTGATCCACTCACTACAAAGAAGCACTATCACACCCCAATGCAGCAGAATGGCTTGCAGTATGCAAAGAGGAACTGCAGACCTTCCAACACATGGAGGTCTACACAGAAGTCAACCAACCACACAATCACAAAATTGTCAGCAGCAAGTGGGTATTCCACATCAAAAGGGGACTGACTAGTGAAATTCAGAAGTACAAAGCATGCCTAGTCATGAAAGGCTTCACCCAAGTCAAAGGTGTAGATTCTGATGAAACATTCACACCCTTCATGAAATTCTCATCACTTTGCACAATCCTCACCATCACTACTAAACACAACTTTGAAATTCACCAGATGGACATAAAGGCAGCCTACCTTAATGGCATGCTCAAAGAGGAAATATATCTCAAGCCACCCACCAGATTAAAACCCTCAGCAGGTAAGGTCTGGCACCTTGGGAAATCCATTTACAGCATGTGCCAAGGTGGACAAGTCTGGTACAAACACATCAAGAAGAAATTTGAAGTCATAGGTTATATGCACTCCAATGCCAACCACTCTGTGTCAGGATCAACTAATCAACAATGGGCATCATCACAAAAGCTGCAAACTTGACTTATCCCTGCCTCCTTAAGAGGGCTTACTGGGAGCTGCCTTGGATCAAAGCCAAGGGGTGAGAGGACTCAGCAATGAAGAAGGGGTGGAACCAGCTGCAACAAGCTGGAGTCTATTCATCTAGCTACCTCACTGCTTATAGTACTATGGATCGCACACAGACCAGGCACAGTACCTAAGGGCAGGTCAACAGGAACTAGAAGTACAGCAAGTGTGAGACTACTGCTGACAGATATGCAGCATCTGTGAGAACTAACCCATGAGGCAGTAAGGACTGTGATAAGATAGAGGATTAGATGCAGATAAGATAAGATGGAAAGATAAGATGATATAATCTAATCATATCAAAAGTAAAACATAAAAGAAAGTAAAAGAAAAGAAATAATAACAGCAGGGAATAAGGTCAGCAATAGGAGTCTGACACTCTGTCTTTCTAAAACACAACACATCCAGCAAGCTCATATGCATTGTCATGATTTACATTGACAATATTGTACTTACATCACACAGTATCAACAAAATAGAAAATTTGAAGGCAGTGCTTAAAAATTCCTTCAACAGGACCAACCTAGGCAAAATTGGCTGGATTCTGGGCATGCAGATCACACCAGATCATGAATGCAAGACCATTGTCCTCTCCCAGGAGAAATATATTGATGATGTTCTTTGCAGATATGGTCACCATGATGTGTGCCCCATGGTCACCCCATCACTCCAAAATGAGCAGCTCATGAAGCTCAACACTCCAGAAGCAACAGCAGATGTTCATGGGTACCAGACTGCAGTGGGCACACTCATGTACACAATGTTAGGGACATGACTTGACTTAGCATATACCATCAGCATACTCATCCAACATACTGTGACACCAGGCAACACTCATTTCCACACTTTAAATCACACCTTCTGGTATCTACATGCCATGGTGCATCATACACTCCTCTTTGATGGCAACTCCCCTGGCAAGTTAACAGGCTTCATTAATGCTGATTGGGCAGCCAATGACAGAAGATCCATCTCTGGATATGTCTTCATTCTCTCCAGTGGTGCAATTAGCTGGAGCTCCAAAAAGCAAGCCTCAACAGCACTCTCTAGCACAGAAGCCAAATATGTTGCAGGCATGCACACTGCAAAAGAAGCTGGCTGGCTTTGCACCCTCCTTTCTGAGCTTGGTGAACTCTGTGACTCTCCTATGATGCTCCAAATCAATGATCAGTCTGTCAGAATGTACTTATTTTTCTTTTCATTTTACAATTTCTTTTACTCTTATTGCTCAAGATCTACTAGAGATACCTTATCTCATCTTATCAGATCATCTATGACTCATGCCTATTTAGTCATTGGGCTGCTTACTGTACAGATATGACTACATTTCCCACAGACACTTACTGATGCAGTGCAATGCTGTGCATTGCTTACTGATACTTCTCACAGATGCTGCACATCTTACTTACATATCCCTGCCCTACAGTGACAACACATGGTCTGTGTGCTGATCCCTGTAGTATATAAGAAGTCACTTGTAGTAGATAGTTCTTTAGCTTTATACATCTGAGATATCCACTTACCCAGTGTGAAGCATCTTGAGTGTATTGTCTCCTCCATCTCCAATCCCCTCTTCTCACAGTTGTGACCTCACTGCCCAAGTGTGCACCTCACAATTGTATAAAGCTCTCACCAGCAACCTCACACACATTCCTCCCTGCTCTAACCATCACTCCCCTCCCTCCTTGCTCAAGAGAGCATTGAAATTGTTATAGTTCTCCCATTCTTCATAGTATTAGTAGCACTAGTACTTACACATACCTACCATCATCCCCTCCATTTTTGTGTTTGAAAGGCCTATTCCCTTGAAAAAGGAATAGAGAGTTTTCACTTCACACAAATCTTATTTTCACCATTACATGCACTCTACACTTGGAAAAGAGAACTCAATCTGGCAAATCCTACACCAGATTCAGCACTCTTCCATCACCAACTTGTCTGGCAACTTCTCTTGCTCTCCTCCACTTCTACACCAATGCCTATAACTACACCCAACAACAGGCCATCTGGTTCTTCCAACTTCATAATCCCTATCACAATGATCACCCTGAGGAATTCCCATGGCATTTCTTTCCAGACTACCTCAACCACACCAGCCCATATTGATGTTCTTTCCCACAGGCATTCATCTTTAGGAATGAACAATGACACAACCAGGGCCAAGCCAATGGGACATGAGAGAACCTGCACCAATGATAGAAGATTCTTCTCAAGAAAGGGAAAGGGAAAGGTGAAATGAAGAAGAAACCAGAAGAATGTGACTTTTGGAAGTAGAGGAAGCAATGGAGATGATGAACGATCAAATGAGACAACAAGCACAGATGCAGAAAGAACAAGGTGAGGCAATAATAGCACTGGGAACAACCATGGTGGATATAGCCAAAAACATGAGAGAGATAACAGCAATGATGATGAGACAAGTCCAGCCTACAGTAGTCCAGTCAACTATTCCTGCCAGTTCCTCTGGCCAAACAAATGCCCCAGCAGACCACATATTTGCCCAACACTGGGTAAAAGTTTCACCACCTACAGCATACTCAGGGAAGTGAGACAAGCTTGACTCATTCATCCAAGAGTTATTCCTGGTGTTCACAGCAAACAAAATGTGGACTGACAGTGATCAAATCACTTATGCCCTATCCTATATGATAGGAGGTTCAGCAGAAGCATGGCAAAACTTACAAGTCACTAAACAGCAATTACATGAGGCTAACCCCCTCAACCCACTATATCCCATGCCCTTGTAGAATTCAATAACAAACTCAGGGAGCAATTTGGTGATCCAGATGAAGCACACACCATGCAGCAAGCTTTACATAAACTTTGACAGATGGGGAAAACAGCTGAAGAATACACCACATATTTCCTCTTATTAGCAGCCAAAACACACTACAATGAGCATGCACTCATCAACTGCTATAAGAGAGGACTCAATGGTAATCTTCTAGGATGCATATATAACATCAATGTCCCCCAGTCAAGTATCTAGAATGGCAGCAAGTAGCACAAACAACAGATAGGCATATGTGGGAATACTGCCAGCTTATGCAATCAAGGGGAACACCACAGTGGACCCCTAGATATACTCAACCAGCTACCACCCAGCCATCTAATATGCAAAAAGCAAGCAATGCAATGGTTCCAATGGATGTTGACACCGCACAGAGGAGAAGGCCCCTCATTTGTTTCAATTGCAGAAAAGAAGGGCATAGGGAAAATGTTTGCCCACAAAGGCAGAATATCAGAGAGATACACAAGGAAATAAGGCAGATGTCCACGGTGGACTTCAAGCTGATATTTGATGAAGGAGAAAGAAGGAAACAGCAGGGTTTTGCAAAGGACAGCCAGTAGATGTTGCTGGGCTGTCCAAGAATATGTTCTCAGTACTTACTCCTGATGACGGTGCTGTTGATCATGCCAATGTATGTGATCCTGTTGATGAAATATTTAACAACACTGCACTGGAGAAAAAAACTGAGAAGAAAGAGACATCTGAGAGTATGCCCTCTCAAGAAAAAGAAAAGCATGTAGTCATGGGAATAAGAACATAATTAAAGTCGAAATCAAGGTACCAGAAAATGGACAAGTTGTAATGATTGAAGCACTTCTAGATTCAGGAGCCACCACGTGTTATATAGATGAAGAATTTGTGAAAACAAATTGTCTCAACACCAAAAGACTTCCAATAGCCATACCAGTGTATAATGTCGATGGATCAAAGAACAAACAAGGATCCATCAAAGAAACTGTGGATCCAATAGTCAAAGTCCAAAATCATACAGAAAGAACAACATTCTGTGTTATGGGACTAGGAAAAGTCAACCTAATATTAGGAGAGACTTGGCTTAAAATTCACAACCCAGAAATAGACTGGAACACAGGAGTCATCTCATTTACCAGATGTCTGTGGAGATGCCACTTACAAGTGGTTGAAGAAAGATGCAAATGGAAGAAAAGGAAGGCAGAAAAACTGAAGAAGGAAATACCAAAAATAGTGGAAGTAGATGACAATGATGAAGATGAAGTACAGAAGGGAGATCGCATCCTCTGCATCATGATAGGAGATGATGAGAAGGAGGCCACAATTCAAAACATATCCCAAGACTTGGCAATAGAGGCAGAAAAGAAAAAGATAAAGAAATCCTTTGAAGACATTGTCCCTAAAGCATATCATGGGTTCAAATCAGTCTTTGTGAAGGAATCTTTCAACAAACTACCACCAAAGGGATTATGGGATCATGCTATTGAGTTGAAGCCTAACATGAAGATGCACATGGGAAAGGTGTACAATCTCTCCTTTGTCGAACAACAAGAGTTGGAGAAATTCATCAAAGAAAATCTGAAATATGGACATATATGCACTTCTAAATCACCTATGGCCTCTCCATTCTTCTTTATCAAAAAGAAGTCAGGCAAATTATGTCCAATCCAAGATTATCAATGTCTCAATGAGATTACTATCAAAAATTCTTACCCTCTACCTCTCATCTCAGAATTGATAGATAAACTCAAAGGAGTGAAATATTTCACCAAACTCAACATAAGATGGGGATATAACAATGTTTGAATCAAAGAAGGAGACAAATGGAAGGCTGCCTTCATTACCAATAAAGGACTATACGAACCGCTTGTTATCTTCTTTGGACTTACCAATAGCCCCACCACATTCCAAACTATGATGAATCATCTCTTTAGAGAACTCATTGCAAGGGGCAAAGTGGTGGTTTATATGGATGACATCCTCATCTTCACCATGACATTGGAAGAACATCACAAAATAGTTGAGGAAGTCCTCAAAATTTTACATGATAACAAACTCTACTTGAAACCAGAAAAGTGTGACTTTGAGAAAACAGAAATAGATTATCTTGGCCTTAAAATATCCCATGACAAAACCATGATGGACCCAGTCAAGGTTCAAGGGATAGCAGATTGGCCCACACCAACATCTGTTACAGAAATTCACTCATTTCTGGGATTCACAAACTTCTATTGATGTTTCATTAGAGGATTCTCTGACTTGGCAAAACCCTTGAATGCTCTCCTACAAAAAGATAGTAAATGGTGTTGGGAACAGGAACAAAAAGACTCCTTTGAAAATTTAAAGATGGCATTATGCTCTAAACCCATCTTAGTCTTTCCTGAACCTCATCACCCCTACCTTGTAGAAGCAGATAGCTCAAGGTATGCCACAGGGGCAGTACTATTGCAGATGCGAGATGATGAGAAGTGGCATCCAGTGGCATATATCAGCAAAGGGTTGTCACCAGCAGAGAGAAACTACAACATCTACGACAAAGAGATGTTAGCTGTTATACACACATTGGAGCAGTGGAGACACTATCTGGAAGTAACAGATAGTCTGGTCAAAATCCTTACCAACCACAAAAACCTAGAGTACTTTATGAGTGCCCAGAAATTAAATTGTTGCCAGGCCTGATGGTCCCTGTTTCTTTCTAGGTTCAACTTTCACCTTTCCCACAGACCAGGAAAGAGTTCAGCCAAACCTGATCTCCTCTTGAGACAAGCAGATCATAAAGAGGGGGTGGAGCATGACAATGAGAATGTCATACTGCTTAAACCAGTGTTTTTCACCAAACCAAATCATATACAAGCAGTTTTGATGAACAATATTCCACTACTTCAGAAAATCACAGATAAATAAGAAAAAGATGGAGATGTCAAGATGTGGGTGGAGTTATCAGCAGAAGAGGCAAAAACAGCTACTATAGCTGGCTGGGGACAGAACAAAAAAGGATTACTCACATACAAAAACAAAATGCTTGTTCCAGACAGTTGCAGAGCAGATGTAGTCAAGCAATGCCATGATACTCCGATCACAGGACATCCAGGGCAATGGAGGACACTGGAGATAGTGTCAAGAACATTTTGGTGGAAGGGAATGGCCACATATGTCAGGAAGTATGTCAAAAGTTGTGATATATGCCAAAGAATGAAGACAATCACAAAGAAACCACAAGGGGAATTGACCCCAAATGAAATACCATCTCATCCCTGGCAAATAATATCCACAGATCTGATAATGCAATTACCAGATGGCCAGGGATACAATTCAATTTTAGTGGTTGTCAATCACTTCTCAAAAATGATTCACACTATGGCAATAACATCTGATGTAACAGCAGAAGGAGTAGCAAGATTGTTCAGAGACAATATCTGGAAGCATCATGGATTACCCAAAAATATTTTATCTGATCATGGTCCTCAATTTGCTTCCAAGATGATGAAGGAGTTAAATAGGTTACTAGGCATTAAAACAGCCCTATCCATGGCCTATCATCCACAAACAGACAGTCAAACAGAAGGAATCAATCAAGAGATAGAACAATATCTCCACATTTTTGTAGATCATTGCCAATCTGATTGGATGAATTGGCTACTGATGGCAGAATTCTGTTACAACAACAGAGTTAATGCCTCTACCAAGTATTCTCCTTTTATGCTAAACTCTGGACAAAATCCATGAATGGGATTTGAACTGGGCAAGATGTCCACTATTGATTTGGTAGAAAATTTTGTTGAAGGGTTAAAGAGGATGAGGGAAGCCACAGAATCAGTGCTAAAGAAAGCAGCTGATGATATGAAGAAGTACTATAACATGCACAAGGGAGATACTCCCAAATATCAAATTGGAGATAAAGTCTGATTAGACACATCTAACATACAGACAGGATGGCCAACTCAGAAATTAGACCATAAAAGACTTGGACCATATCCAATCACCAAAGTGCTCTCAGACAACACCTATGAACTAGCACTCCCCAAGTCAATGAAAATACATCTAGTTTTTCACGTCATCAAACTATTACCATATTCTCCAAATGATATACCAGAATGAATCATAAAACCTCCTCCACCACCCATCATAAAGGACAATGTTGAGCAATATGAAGTCAAGAAAATCTTAGATAGCAGAAAATGTTGTGGACAGATCCAATATCTCATCAAATGGAAAAACTACCCAGAAGACAAAAATTCCTGGGAACCAGCACATATCATGATCAAAGATGTACCCAAACTGGTAAAAGAATTCCACATTGGACATCCCGCTGCTATCAGATCTATTCTACATTGCTCCGTTCCTGTTAAACATCTTTCTGACACAGTTATTTTACCCACTCAAGGATCAGAGCACACAGCCAGTTTGGATCTTTACAGTGCAGAAGAAATTGTTATTCCTGCACATGGTCAAAAATTGGTTGATACTCAAATCTCCTTGGCTATACCAGACAACTGCTATGGATGTATTGCTCCTTGCAGCAGTTTGGCTGTCAAAAATTCCATTCATATTGGAGCAGGAGTTATCAATTCAGATTATTGTGGACCAGTAAATATTCTTCTGGTTAATCTTGGTGACAATGACTTCATTGTCAAAGTCAAAGACCAAATTGCTCAATTAATCTTAGAGTACATAACCCTTGCTGATGTCAAAGAAGTTGATTCCTTGGATGATACAAAATGTGGAGATAAAGGATTTGGTTCTACCAGAGTTTCTACTGCTCATTGAGTCATCTTGCCCTAAGAAGGGGGGTATTTGTCAGAACATACTTGTTTTTATTTTCATTTTACAATTTCTTTTACTCTTATCGCTCAAGATCTACTAGAGATACCTCATCTCATCTTATCAGATCATCAGTATATCTTATCATGATTATCTATGACTCATGCCTATTTAGTCATTGGGCTGCTTACTGTACAGATATGACTACATTTCCCACAGATGCTTACTGATGTGGTGCAATGCTGTGCATTGCATACTGATACTTCTCACAGATGCTGCACATCTTACTTACATATCCCTGCCCTACAGTGACAACACATGGTCTGTGCACCAATCCCTGTAGCATATAAGAAGTCACTTGTAGTAGATAGTTCTTTAGCTTTATACATCTGAGATATCCACTTACCCAGCATGAAGCATCTTGAGTGTATTGTTGCCTCCATCTCCAATCCCCTCTTCTCACGGTTGTGACCTCACTGCCCAAGCATGTGCCTCACACAGTCTGCCATTGCCATCACAAAAAATCTGGCCTTTCACACATGTACTAAACACATCAATGTGCAGTATCATTTCTTATGCAAGAAGTACACTGGTGGGGAACTGGAATTGGAGTATATTCTGATGGGTGAGCAGGTCACAGATGTGCTGACAAAGGGGTTGGCACAGCAGAAGCATGAGCAGTTCTGCTCTGGCATGGGCATTCACTGGCACACTAGCTGAGTTGGCATGTTGGAGATTACAGTGACATGTGACAGTGAATGCACTTTAATGTGACTGGGCAACTGCACAAATAGCACAATTGCACCACACAGACTTGTGGGACCCAGGGACAATATGGATAGACCCATTACTCACAGAAAATTTCTCTCACACAGTTTTCTTTTCCCTCAGTCTTCTATGAAGAGACTGAGGTCAGTACTTACTCTCTACACCATCTGTCTTATATGTTTTCTAACTATCTCCACCTGTAGAATATTATTTCTCTTCTTTGTACAGTTGGCTGTGCTCTTTCCAAGTAACCTCCTTCAATAACCACAACAGCAGCAGTGATACAGATACCTCTGTGACATCAGCAGCAGGACATACTACAACACCACTGCAAATGAACATTTATAAGTGGCAGTGGCAGTGGAGTAGTGATGATGTATATGATAGCATCAGGCCAACACAATAACAATGGTGGGCACAAGTCACTGAAGTGTGTGGGCTGTGCAGGATCCAAGCTTCCTCCAAGAGGACTTGTAGGTATTGCCTCAGGGATGTAAATAGCTAAGGCCATGGATTCTCTTTTCTTGTTTCTTTCCTTCCCTTTTGTTCTTTTTTCTTGCTTTCTTTCTTATTTGGTGGAGCATATGAGATCCAACAGTTGATACAGGCCAGCCTCACAAACTGAATTGGGAGTAGGAGGGGAGTTTACACCCCTCTATTTGGCCACAAGGTGCAATGTGCCCACCCTGAGGAAATGCAGTTACACATGTGATGGGAGGCACAAGGCTCAGGTGGTCAACAGCTTGCACTACAGGGTTTGAGTTGTGCCCATCTCACCAAACATGGGTTGCACAAACTATGGTTTTGGACCAAGTTCCAAGTTGTTCTGTTACTTGATTTTTATAATGCAGTTCAAGAATGCCATACATACACTGTGAAAATTTTCCAGAACAACAGGTAGTATTTGATACAAAAACATTCAGATCAAAGAACAAATGTCACAGGAAGTTGCTCCTTGACAGTGTTACTGTCAGGACTGACAAACCTATGACACACATCGTAGCAAATGTCTCTCACAATCCCAACTTATCCCTGCCTCCTTAAGAGGACTTAATGGGAGCTGCCTTGGATCAAAGCCAAGGGGTGAGAGGACTCAGCTAAGAAGAAGGGGTGGAACCAGTTGTAACAAGCTGGAGTCTATTCATCTAGCTACCTCACTGCTTATAGTACTATGGATCGCACACAGACCAGGCACAGTACCTAAGGGCAGGTCTACAGTAACTAGATGCGCAGCAAGTGTGAGACTACTGCTGACAGATGCGCAGCATCTGTGGGAATGCATCCCCAGGATGACCATAACAACAGTAAGTAAGATATCTAATCAGATGAAGATAAGATGAAGATAAAATGATCTTATCTAATCAGATGATCTAAAGAGAAACATAAAAGAAAGTAAGGAAAAGAAATAATAATGGCAGGGAATAATGTCAGTGATAGGAGTCTGACAGTTACCATCATGACATCACATTGTCAATTCTGCCCCTTATGTCTCTGAACTATTGCTGACTTTCCTACCATTTATGTGTTACAATTACAGAAGTTTTATGAGGAATATGACTACTAAAACATTGCTTCCATCAGGCAGATGAGCTATCCCAGTTATTTTGTGCCAATTATTTGGTAGAAAGGGTTCATGGCAGAGGGTCCCTTCCTTAGATGCAGAACAATTGTCTGCTGCTGAGGTCAGCTACAGAGACTAGTTGCTCAAAGAGCACCAGCTGAGAGCTCTTGTGAGGCTAAGTAATCATCACAGGGTCAGCTATGGAGACTAGTCCCTTTCCATGTATGTGTTTGACAGTAGCAACACACAGGGCCTTAGTACCTGTAACATACCAAGTTTGTTAGTAGGCAATCCAACCACATGTTGATGGTCTGGAGCCACCACTGATGATCTCCTTTGATTTTTCTTCTTTCAGTGTGCTGGTAAAAGGAATTCTGGTAATCTCCATTGCTGACCTCACCAGAAGACATCATTCTGCAATAGGCATTTGGGGCTGCCCATGCACCCTTCCCAGTTGTCTGGGCTGATTAGCTATAGGTGGAGATGGTTTATGTACAAAAATGTACTGTATTTCAATATAGAGTGAAGCAAGGTAAAGTTGCAAAGTGTGAGAATCTTGCTGCCTGTCTGACATGGTAAGACATTTCACACTCACATGCCTTCACAAGAGTTCTGTCTTGCTATGCTCAATACCTAGTGACTCTTAATATTGGATTTAGTAGTGACAGTGACTTCCCATGAGCATTTAGAAGTGCCAGATGAACTCTAGATCTAAATCTTCGAGTCCCACCCATGAACTTTCAAATTATAGAGTGCCCATGTAAATTGCATAAGACATATCAAGTCTAAATCAATAACAATAGAATCCTGGATCATTAGACTGCCCCATTTTAAATAATACACTATGATGATAACAGCCATTTCTTTCTGCAGTCTCTGGCCAATGACAATCTCCATGAGGAGTTGTTCAACATGGCAGCATTTGTGTGCCAGCAAGAGCAAATGGGCCTTCATTACCACAATGGGTATTGGGTGACTTCCTGTGAGAACCTAGAAGCTCCAGATGGACCCTAGACCTAAACAGCTGAGAAGCTAATGATAGCTAAGACTTATGTAATCCAGTTAAGAGTCCAGAGGGGGTCTCTATACTTTAAATCAGTACTCTAGATTGTTTTGCTGAGATGCTGAGACCAAGAATTATAGCTCAATAAATGTCTACCCTTGCAGAATTCTTTGCTGTGGTGCCATGTACATCACACAATGTTGAAATGAATGGTTGAACACTCACAAAATGGCATGTTTGTCCTAGGGGGGTGGGGGGGTAAAAGGTAGGGCAATCACATAAATGTTACAAGGCACTTGCTTTGGCACCTCATAATAGTTTCTTTTCTTTTTTCCTTTTTCTTTTATCTTACTTACTATAAGCATAGTATTAACTACAGTAGTGAGCTTAGCTCCTACTTATAGTAAGGACTCATTTCCTTTCTCTTTATAGTACTTAAGTATTTACATACTTAAGTGTGAGCTTAGCTCCAAGTACTATAAAGACTTATCCTTTTCTTTTATCTTTCATTTATTTATTTACATTTACTTGCTAAGGACTATCATTATACAATTAGCAAGGACTTGTCCCATCTCATCCCTGTTTATCTTTGTTTACCTCTAGTTCATCTCACACTTGTGGCTGAGCCACTTACTATACTTCATGGACATGTCTTAGGTCATGTGACCCCATTGATTGCTGCACAATCATCATTGATCCATGAACCTTATTTACTTGTACTATCTTTATGACTCTGGTTTTGTATAAGGAGTTGAAAGACTGGTGGTCTTAAACCCCAGTCTTGTCAACTTCACAATCTAGGGATTCTCCTATACTGTGCTCGACCTAAGCTCATTATCCACTCACTTCACTCTAAGAACTAAGGCTAAGATCTCTAAGTCACTCTAAGCATCACTAAGACATCCTAAACCCATCCTCTGGATCCTCATTTAGTCATTGGTGGTATTATCCTCATCACTATCTCATTGATCCCTCTCTTCATCATCATTAGGAATGGTTACTACTTTTATCAAGCATGTATCAATTACCTTGTTACCAGGGGTATTATTATATCAGACCTTCCCTAAGACCATCCAATAGGTCACTCTTAGCAATAAAGGTGTACAAACCAAAGTAACCAATTTTTATGTGCCTAGACCCTGCATCTGCACTGCACCCATGCTGCAAGATCACATAAGCATGGACCATGCCATGCCTGATCTCCAACACACAAGTCCTGGTGCACACCTCTTCCAGGCCAATGTCCATGCTGTCACTACCCTTGAGCAGTGCCATGACATGCCCATCACTGCCAAGGCCCTTGCCATCCTACATGCCCTTGCCCCACTGGGTTCAGTGGCCTTGTACTTCACTATCTGAACTGAACCATGCATGAGATCTCACTCCAACAAATCCAAATCTTTATTCTCATTCCTACCACTGTCTCATACTATTTGTCATTTACCCTCAAAATTTTGTTGTATACACTTTGACAAATGCAAGATGCTCAAACCTGCTGGAGGTTTGCATATGGCTCAGTAATTTACATGCTTGACAGGTAGGTACATGAGGATGTTGTTGGAGATCAAGCATGGTCTGTGTGAGCTTATGTGATCTCACAGTGCAGGTGCAGTGCAGATGCAGGGTCTAGGATATATAAATTAGCTACTTTTTTTGTATGCCTGTGTGCAATTGCCCTACCTTTTACCCCCCCCTGTAGGACAAACATGTCATCTTATGTGTGTTCAACCATGCATTTCAATAGATGTGGCAGATGCAGCTGCCATGCCTATATGGTGCACATGCATGGGCTGCCAGTGGAGCATTTTTCTCTGCACCAAAAGCAAAAGTGCAAGGGGTGGCATGGGCACAACCTGCTAAGAGCGGCCTATTGGACGGTCTTAGGGAAGGTCTAAAATGTTACTCCTAGTAACCAAGGTTTGGATATTGGCTTGATGAACATAATAGAGGTTCCGAATGACGATGAAGAATGGGATTAACGATATAGTTACGAGGATGATTCCACCGAAAACAATATGAGGATCCAGTTTGACTTTAGTGTAAGATGTCTTAATAGCTTTTAGAATTCTTAGACTTAGTTTATGAAAGAGTGAAGCGAGTGGTTAACGAGCTCAGATCAAGCGCAGTATAAGGAGAATCCCTAGATTGCGAAGTTGACAAGACTGGGGTTTAAGACCGCCAGTCTGTTAACTACTTATACAAAACTGGAGATCTAACTATAGTAAGGTTATGCAGTAATGTGCAGTAATGCGCAGTAAGTAAACGATTGTGCGCAGTTATGCGCAGTAAGTACGCGTCCATGTGATATAAGTGGCTCAGCCACAAGCGCGTAATGAACTTGAGATAAATAAAAGTAAATAAAGACGAGAAAAGGGAGTCCTTGCTAATTGTATAGTAATAGTCCTTAGCAAGTAAATGTTATAATAAATAAAGAAAGAGAAAAAGATGAGTCTAGTATAGTACCTGGAGCTAAGCTCACACTTAAGTATGTAGATACTTAGGTACTATAAAAGAGTAAAGAAATTGATGAGTCCTTACTAAGTAAAGTGGAGCTAAGCTCACACTTGTAGTAATAATACTACACTTTACTAGTAAGTAAAAAAAGAGAAAGAAAAGAAAAAGAAAAAAGAAATCGTTACGAGGTGCCAAAGCAAGTGCCTCGTAACACAACCTGTGGCCACAACACCTGCTGCAGTGCCATCATCAGTGGCTGTGTTGATGGCTGTGTGGTGTCCAGGGGGATGAATGACTGTGGTGACTGCAACAAGCTCATATGCATGGAGGGCAGTGTGAGGCCAACAGTATGTCAAAGCCAAACAACTGAAGAAAGAGCTAAAACAACAAAAGGACAGTCACACTTTGACTAGTGGATATCCCAGATATATAATCAGCTAAGTAGAACAAGAGGAAAGAGAGGCTACTGTACCTAGCAGATATCCCAGATGATCAGAACTGGGGAATAAACCACTAGGAGTCCTATGTATATATAGTACCCTAGATAGTGCACAGACCATGCAGTACAGTATAGGGCCAGAGAATGAGAAAGTATAGTAATGACATCATACCTAATAATAGAAGGGACATGCAAGTGCTGACTGAGGCTCTGCAGTAACTGTGAGAGTGATTTGTGATACTCCACAGTAGGTGTGAGAAGGATTGGTGAACATCTGCAGTAAGAATGGGAAAACGAGTCATAACTAAAGATAGAATGGGCCAATTGGAGATTGGACAACATATGCATCATTGGCCAATAAAGATGAAGAAAAGGAATGCATGACTGTGGAAATCACTTCAATAGATCAGGAGCAATTGTAAGATCTATGATGATAGAGACATAAGAAAATATAGGAAAATGAAGAGAAAAATAGGGAAAATAATAGCAGCCTGACAGGCAGCACCACAGGGATGATGAGTCAGCCATGCCAAGTGGGATAGTGGGAGAGTCGCAGCATGGGAATGCGAGTGCACACACACATGGCAGGAGATGCAGCTAGGTAGGCCTAGTGCACCTGCCACATCAAGCAAGCATTGTATGAGACATGGGTGACCTGATTGGGAGACATCAGAGTGAGGGATAGATAGTGAATACCAAGTGGCCAAGAATCCATAGCCAAGGATGAATTTGAAAGTTTCAACATCAATACCCATTGTGGTAATGAAGGCCCATATGCTCTTGCTGGCACACAAATGCTGTCATATTGAACAACTCCTCTTCATGGAGATCATCATCATTGGCCAGAGATTGCAGCAAGCCATGGCTGTCATCATCCATGGTATTCATAGTGTATTACCTCAAATGAGGCAGTCAAACAATCTAGAATTCTATTGTTATTGATTTAGAGTTGATATGTCTTATACAATTTAAAGGGGGAGCTCTACAATTTGAAAGTTCACAGGCAGGACTCAAAAATTTAGATCTAGAGTCCATCTAACACTTCTAAATCCTCACGGGAAGTCACCCAGTATATATATATTAGTAGTGCCCGTTGGCTGGTAAACAACTAGTGCGACACCCTGCTATTAGCACTGTACTGCAGTAACTTACACATAATCCATAGCCCAATTTGGTGAATTTGAATTGAAATCACTATATTTGGCTATACATTATGAGCAAGTCGAACGTGCCTGTTCCACTGAGGGTCACGGTTCAAGACGACCGTGGCCTGCCGTGCAGTTGATCTCCTCAGAAGTGCACCCCACGTGAAAGAGTAAGTAGACAATTCCTTGGTCACATGACGTGAAATTCACGCAGGTGATAAAACAGAGTCATTCTTATCTTATCAACATGAACAGGACAGAAGGAAAAGATAGAAAGACGAAAACAAGGACGCGATGTGATATGCGGTGCATTGACCGGACGGGAGATATGGATAACCGGAGGGTGTTTGTGTCCACCGAGTTTGCTGAGTGAAACGACGCACATAAAGTATCAATCACAAACACTGCGCAGGAAAACCACTGGCTGGGTATGGAGTGCGTAACGACGTTAAAGATAGAACAAGATGACCAGCCTCATGTAGCGTCAGGAGCAGCTTACAGCACAACACAGTGGCGTGTGGGCTTGTGCCGGGCGACGAGCGCGGCACGTGTTGCCTTCAGGAAGACCTCCTCCACACCCTCCCCGCTTTTGGCAGAACATTCAAGATAGTGTTTGGCACCGATCTTATTAGCGACGGCCTGACCCTAGATAATAAATTAGTTGTAAGCGTGATGCGTTAGCGGCGAAGGCGACGGTAGCCACATACTTCATATGTTTCGATTGGCTTTTGGTTCAATTTCGCGAGCTCTTCCATCACCCTTCTGTCTCTTCTGATGTCCTTCTTGCATCCAACAAGGATGATGGGAAGGCCAGGGCAGAAGTGCGTGACTTCAGAGATCCACTGAGCGCGGGAGGTTAAAATTAGTCGAACCGGGAATAACAAGGCCGGGAGAAGTAAAACACGCGCACCTTCTCCTGCACGTTATCAAGACTGTCTACTGAATCCAAAGCAAAGCAGATGAGAATGACGTGTGAGTCGGGGTAACTCAGGGGTCTGAGACGGTCGTAATCTTCTTGACCAGCCGTATCCCATAAAGCGAGTTCAACTTGTTTATCATCGATCCTGATATCCGCGACATAATTCTCAAATACTGTTGGGACGTAAACCTATAAGGGGAATTTGGAGATGACGCGAGCGATTGAGAGCGAATAATCAACAGAGACACTGGTAAGCTGCACGCCGTAACGAACACAATATTCGAACGCACTCCAGGGAATTCCTTCCGTGTAAATACCATCAAAAGGCAAGTCTGAAAGAAGATGAGAACGAGCTAAGAGGACGAGGATTGAAGATCACCTTTCCGCAGGCACCATCACCAACGATAACAAGCTTCCTACGAATTTCAGACATAAGAGGTTGCGAGAGAAGTATAAAAAAAAAAAAAGTAAAGGAAAAGGCTGCAGTTGAGGACGGGGAGGACGACACTGTTGATCGTGACGACTGGAGATACCAGGCGGGCTCTTAAGCGGGCTATCAATTCCTACTCGGCTGCGCGATTATTATGTCAGCATAAAGGGCCTGTGCGTGAGAATCCGTCACCGTCTCCGTCACGAGTCACACACATCTTCGCTCGTCGCTTCACTACTTCCATCAACTTTCAGTCTCTAAATATTGATGCTACAGTACTTCTCAACGGTGTCTGCACCACACGAAGTCGAATTCTTGTCAGGTTACGTCACCTAGGTGTCTAATCGATCAGAAAGTCTCCACGAAGCCGAGAACTAGGTCATGCCAAGGGGGATTCCCACCACTGGTGGGTGTCAAAAATGCAAATATAGTCTCTGGGGCCATATTCTGCAGCCATCAGGGTTTTCCAGTCAGCTCCCATTTAAGCATAAATAATATGGCCATTGCAGACCCCATCATTGCAATTGTTGGGGACATTCAAGTTTGCACAGTAACCAATTTATAGAAGATGTACAGATTGCAAGAATAGAACCTGTACCGCTACAGCTGAATTAGCGACTCACATCTGACGAGTCGAAAGATGAGTAGCTCGCTGCGCGGGACGGCCTAATGCCGCGGTGACATCGTGTTAAGGAGCCACTTCCCGTGGCATCTGTTCTTCGATTCGAAATGTTTTTTCGGATTTAAACATATATTTACACTAGGCCAATGGACTGCTCTGGATGCCCTTGCTGACCGACACTCACCACTCTGGACCGTTGTCCAACTTACTGAGGGTTTCGTGACTCGGTGCAGAGTCTCGGGCCTAGCTTGAACGGCATTCAGGGTAAACCCCGTACAGGATGACGCAAAGGTTTCGCGAGCTGCGTTCGAGCCTTGCTGGATTAAGGAATGGTGCAGGGACTTGTAGGTCTGTCACGGTAGGTCCCCGGACGTCGGATTATCCTCGTCTGGGCAATAGGAGACTTCGTTATCTTACTCACTTGTCTCGCTGGTTCCCCGTTTGCACTACCCACCCAGACTTCCCTTCTCATTTTTCGTTTCTACAAGTCTACCGGCCCGTCCACTGCTTTTACTGCCATCATTTTCTCCATTACGAATTTTTGGATCGAGCCGTTACAGATTTCAAACAATGCAGACATCATCTCGCTCTGGAAAAATCACAATGCATGTATGGCATTCTCGAGTTGCATTGAAAGAATACATGGCAGCACAACCTGGTCTAAAACCATAGTTCGTGCAACCCACTTTGGGCTGTCAGGCTGTCAAAAACTGTTCGTATATTGTCTGCATAGTCGTGCAACCTCTGCGGAATAACGAGCCGGAGATCCATAAATAACATGGTTATGCAGTTAGGGTTTCTGCCCCTGGAGCAACGGCTCCTCTAGGTCTCGGCCTCAACGGGTTTGGGGCACTCTTTGCAAAACTCTTCAGCCCACTTTTCGCCTTGATGTATATAAAAATCCTTTACGTTCTCTCGTCTCTCCACAATGATCAGTTTTACTGGCCTTTCTCCAGACGTTACTCAAGCGCTATGCACACCCATGCACATTATTCTCCCCGCTAGTTCCTCGTTCGTCCAGTCATGTGGTTCTTTGGCCCACAATTGCCAAGGAGCGCTGTATCTCGGCTCCATGAGAGCAGCGCTCGACCCGTCACTTCTGAAGGAACACCATATCCGTCATCTCGTCCAAGTGCTAGATGATTCGTGGATCCCTATGAGCGAGAGTGGTATAGAGTGTTATCACATAGATATTCTCGACCTTGAAAGCGAGGATCTACATCCGCACCTGGGGGCAGCTGTTGACGACATCGACTCTGCCCTTTCGCGGGGCCTGAACGTCCTTGTGCATTGCCAGCAGGTAGGACCCTCTGATTTGGATAGGACTGGCCTCATGATTGCAAATGCCGCATTATACTGTAGGGTATATCTCGGTCTGCAGCGATTGTCATCGCATACCTCATTCGCGAACGTGGTATGTCATACGAGGATGCAACAAAATTTGTGCGGCAGCGGCGCCCATGTATCAAGCCAAATCCTGGGTTTGTTCAGTGTCTAAAGGATTGGGAATATCAGTGGCGATCTTCAGCCGTGCGAAGACAGACCGCAAGGCGAGACATTTGCCATTAATATTAATCGTCCTCCACGTTAACGAATTTGATTTCACAAGGACATGACGCATAGTTAGGCGTGGTATGAGACGTAGGAGGGCGCTATAGACATCTTCGGATGAGAGATGGTGTTGTACTGTCCTAGGGTCATAATTATCTGAGTGTGAAGAAAGCGTGTGTCCGTATTAGCTAATCAAGGTGTTGTTGAAAGATTGGTCTCCTACCTTTTACTTGTCTCTGCTATAATCTCTTTATCGCTCTTTTCTCTTGCTCTTCATCGCTAAGCTCTTCTTACTTTCTTCTTCCCTCTGCTCTCTAAACATGTCACAGCATGCAATACTTGATTCTTCGCCTGTTCCCCTACCTCCGCCTTCCAGATCCCTGAAGCGTTCTGCCTCGCTTGCGTCCCTTCCGACGCCCCCGCGCACCATCAAAAAGCGCCCTCACTCGCGCGGGTCTTTGTTCGAGTCCTCAGATGACGACGATGACGAAGTCTCCCTTCGGGCCACACCCATTTCCTCCCCCGTAAACGATCCCAGTGCGAAGAGCGCCCGCTCGCCCGTGGAGGAGATGCAGAACCCACATAAGCGCCGCAGGCTCGACAATATCACCGTGGAGCTCAGCAGCGAGGACAAAGAGTGCGATGCTGAGGATACCTTCTGGACCAGTCGCCCATCCGCGTCTGTCCAGGCCCCCGCCGTGTCAGTGTCACAGCAGCAACAACCTCAGTCGAAAGCTCGCTCTAAGCAACGGGTGCCATTACGCCGTCCAATCCTTGGTGCAGAGAAAGTCCAGTTGCGTACGTCCACTCGCCGCCTCTCGCGGTCGCGTGCCCAACCCGCTCCGCGGGTGTATACTCTGCTGTCGCCACCTACGTCGCGTGCTCGCCCACCCGTTACACCACCCCGCAAAGCCGCCACCGCCGCACTAAAGCAGCGTCCTATCTCGAGCAGACGCGCGCCTGTGCGCGACTCGCCGAACAACCCGTTCTTAGTGGACCCATCTGTCTGTGTGCCGTCCTCGCCACCCGAACCACGCACGCCCACAGCGCCCAGGGAAAAGCCCACATTCACCTATGTTTTGTATGTCTTTATTTCTCCTCATGCTCTCCCTCTCCTCCCAGGAAAAGTTGTACTTATTGCACGCACATCCTGCGCTTCTTAATCCAGCCGCGGCAAAAAGCAGGAGTTCATAAATCCGCATTTCGGCGTCGAGCGCGATCCGCGCTCATTGCTCCCGGTAGACCATCCGGACTTCTCGCCTTCGGAGAACTGCACTCCGCGTAGGTTGTTCCCCGCGCCCAAGTCGTCTACCCGGTCTCGTCGTTCTGTGACCCCGGATCCTTGGGAGTCCGACGGAGAGGAGGCTGTTCCTAACCCCCGTGCTTCGCTCGCAGATCAGTTCAAAAAGGTTGGCACGACAGCCACAGCCGCAGTTCCTTCGCGCGCGGCGGCAATAAATAAGTCCCGCCCGGACGTTGACGACACGACCGCGCGCATTAAGTCTCCACGCTGCAAGGATGCTGTTACTTCTGTGCCTCTCGAAACTGAATTTGCGTAATCAATCAGGTTCCATGTCTGTGTTTATGTCTATGCTAGTAGGAGGGTCCAGTGCTTGCTTATGGTGTCTTTTCATCCATCCATTTCCTTCTCGATTTGTTGTGTGTGCTCAGCTCAAGGCTGTTCCATTTCATAACCTCTGGCTCCGCGATACCTCCTATTTCTATACTCCGCGTGCTCGCTTTTTTTTATTACCGCAGCCCCTGCGATACATCCATCTAACTTCCTTCCTGTACCCCCTACTTTCCGTCACTGTTCCCTCCATTGTATATGTTTCATTTTGAGTCTTGCACTCACTTACTATGCCAGTACTGCTGTTGATCTGTGCGATGAAGCGATTGAGGGCCCCATCCTTAAGACAAGGGTCGGAGAGGAGTTGAAAGGAGAGCTTGATAATCTAGGATCACAATGCGTTCAATATGTACCCAGTGGCATAGCCAAGCCTCATGCCAATAATCTAGCATAGAGAAATATCAGTCTATCGAAGGAATAGGAGGTGAAGATCCACAATCTAGTATGTATATTAGGGTAAAAGTAGTATGACAACATGGGATGCAAGGTAAGGGTAAGGTCTTTTCAATTTGTGGCGTGTTATGTAGTCAAGGTCTGTGAAGGAGACTAAGCCAGACCTGACGAAGTAAAACAATATGTAAGTGAAAAAGTTCACACCAAAGGCTTACCATCGCATAGACTCGACAGACACTGGGTCTAGTGCCTTGACAACGTTCCGCCCGAAATCTGATTCTTTTGAGGACTCTGGGTATCAACTTTGCCTGTCAGGAAGTGGCTCCGAACGGTCCGCTTGCCGAGTGATGATTATCTATGAATTCCTCGGGTATCCAGATCTCATTGATTCTTGTTCTTGAGAATACTATTATTATGCGACTGTAGTTCAAGTTGTGTTGTTGAAGTGGAGTAAGTGTAATAGGTAGTCGAGATGTTGTCGCATTGATTACACTCAAGCCGCGGGACCAATGCATCTTCTCTTGTTTTGTATATTAGATATTATTAGAACGGCTGGTTTGTCATAATCGATTGTTTGGGACGCGGATGGTAGTTCTGGGTGTCAGGATGCATGCACTGGCGTGTTGAATGAAGGTATAGTAACGTGATGAAATGGCGACAGTCTCAGTGGGGATAAAAGAAGATGTAGAATTCTATCTAACGTGACATCGATAGGCGCCTGGTGCTGTGGCCGTCATAGGGACACGAACGTATAGAAGCACGCGGAGAGCAACACACAGATAACGTGGATGGAAGGGCTGTGTAGTGAGTCTGGCGACGACCGGGTTGGCACGAATTTGGAGAAGGTGGGTTCAAGTTTGTCGACGACATCGGTAATGAGAGAGTAACGAGACAGGATGCTTGGCGTGCTTCTATGCACCTGCCGCATGCTAGGTTTTTTGTAACTGGTTTGCTTGGTTATCATTCCAGTGCGGGAATGTGTCGTCGTCGTCAGGTTGCATGATGCAAGTGGCATCGGGCACACGTGGGGGTAGCCGGCAGCGACGCAAACGCGAGGAGTCGTCGCCCGACGGCGCGACCTCTAAAGCTGGCCTTGCTCACTTCTCCCCACCGACTCCATGTCATCCTCTCCCCCTCCCTCCGCTCCTGATGCCACGACATCCCATCAACCCGGGACCTCCTCTGTCCCAACTCCCCGCTCGTCCGCCGCGATAGCGTCCCAGTCGTCGGCGCAGGAGTCCTCCGCGGCCCCGACGACCTCCGCCGACCAACCACCCTCATCCTCAACTCCGGAATCGTCGGCGTCGGTGTCTACCGCGTCCACCTCCACCTCCACCTCCACGTCTGTACCCCCCACCGCCTCTCCTCCCTCATCCACCCAGCCTTCGTGCGTACATCCGGGTACCAAGTGGCATTTGACCTGACTTTGATGTTTATAGTTCCTCATCACTCTCGCTGTCCACAGCATCGTCGGCGCTTCCATCATCCGTTCTGAGCACGTCTTTGTCCACGTCGTCGTCCTCTTTGGTGACTTCTGATCACCCATCATCTATCTCTCACTCGACGAATACAACGTCTTTTTCGACGGGCGTGTCGTCTGCGGCGTCGCCGACTGATGCGTCGTCCGCAGCATCGTGAGTGTCCGCATTCTTCTCTACACCCACTATGTTTTCCGTTACATCATCTATCACCATCTGCTCCCACATCCTCGTTATCTCCTCCGTCTTCATTATCCCTTACTGATCCATATGGCCTCATCCTCCTCACCCTTTTCCTTCCCGCCCATCTCATTGTCCTTCCTCCACTCTAGCATATTCAGCAGTGAGCATCCTCGGAATCAGACCTCCCCAGTGCTGTCCACGACGGTATCCTCTGTAAACCGTATCACCGCCCCCGTTGGCTTTTCAACCTTCACGACGACGACCGTCTTCACCCAGACTGGGCCGCGCGGAAGCGTCACCGTGATTACGGCAACGTTCGCAACGGGCACCCTCGTCCCTGCACCCCTTAGCAAAGGCGACTCGTGTGTCATTTCTTGCCTTCTGGCTTTCTCCCACCTCTGATTTTCGTCCTTGCAGGCTAAATGCTGGCGCAATAGCCGGCATCGTAACCGGTGCGGCGCTCGCATTGCTCGTCGCTGCAGTGTGGGCTGCACTCGCCCTGCACCGCTGGCGCATGCGTCACCTGGAGGGCGCGACCCCACGACAGCGCGCACCGCTCGACGGCAGCGACTCCGTGCTCCGCGGTGTCGACAGAGATTCGCCACCCCTCTCAGGCAACAGCGGCGACCGCCTGCCCTATGCGCCGAGCGGGGAGGGGCTATTGGCAAACGCAGGCGGGCCCAGCATGGGCGCACACACACGCATCAGCTCGCTCGAGAGTGCCACTGTCTCGTCGGTGCACGGGCAGATGCCGAATACCACGCCCCCGTTTGTCGCGCCGTCGCACTCCACTATGCAGCAGGTGCCGGTGCGCCAGATATCGCAGGCGCACGGACACGCTGAGGGCCTGACGTCGCCCACGATCTCGTCCGCGGCCCACTCATCCTACGAGCGCGGACACAGCAATGGGAGCCGCGGCAGCTTGTTGGGGCTCGGCGTGCTGGTGTTAGAGGAGAGCGGATATCACGGTGCGGGCGGGTCTGCCGTGATTGGAAGCAGGGAGTCTGCGCACTCGTCCGCGAGCGCGCTGATGTCCCAGCGGAATGTGCGTGACAGGAACGAGCAGCAATCTCTGCCGCCGCCGAGCTACAACAAGGAGCGCGAGAACAAGCAGCGCGGGCGCACGGCATTTCTGCATCGTGGCCTCAGGTGGCGCCTGCGCGGGGGCGGCGCAGGCTCATCCCCATCTCTGTCGCCGCCGGCGGGTCGGGTCGGGGAGGTGCGGAGAGGTGCAAGTGGGGAGAGGCGTGGTAATGCACACAAGGAGAGGAGCAGCGGGAGAAGAAGTGACAGCGGCAGCCTCGCAGTGCACGACCCCCCGCCGACGTTCTTCGAGTCACGTGATGTTTCCGCGCGCTCCAATAGTTCTCCCGTGTCATCCTCTCCCACGTTTCTCAAGTCTTCTGAGCCGAAGACCGCACACACGTCATCGGCGGCCGGCACATCGACCGCGCCCGCGCCCATACCTACAGCCGTCGTACTCCAGCCGCCATCCCCGTCACCGGCGGCGTCCTGCCGCCGGCCGGTAGTGGCGTTTGCGGAGAGTGGTGACTGTGACGGCGAGGAGGTCGGTGCGGGGCTGCTACATCCATGGCTCGGAATGCGCATGTCGCAGGAGGGCGGTGGGAGTGTGGGCACGCTGAGCCTGCGTGACGATGTGGACTATTCGCGGCCGATCGGTGCGGTAAGTGTATTTCTCTTTTTCTTTTCATGCCAAGTTCTGTTATGCAGCTACGATATTGACGTGGTTCTTCGGGTGTTACAGCGCATGTATAGCACGACGACGCTGGGCACGAACGCGACGACTGAGAGCGGGGCGATAGTTCAGTGAATGGAGACCCATGTGGATTCGCGGCCGATGTGGCGAACTCTTTGCGGACACCCCCTCCATCTTGCTTGCCACCGACCAAGCGGTGTTCTCGGTATATCTTGTCCAGACAGACTAGTCCCCGGCCTTTATATGACTTTAGCCCACGACACAGCGACGAATCGACAATAGAGAAGGTCAGCGTAACTGCGGCCTGTATACGACTTTCCTTCCATTTTATACATATTGGACATAGGATCTTCATTAACGTTATCTCACAATTTTCTTATTCCTTCTGTATAGACATGGCTTTCCCCGTTTGTGTATATCGCACTGCTTTCCTTTCATTGTACATCATTTACTTTGGGATTCATGCATCTTGTTATCGTGTCTGTACCCCGCATATTCTGGCCATCGTCCATATTCCGGCTGTACTGACTCTATCTCCCCTCCTGCATCTCGCATCCTCGCCTTTACATTCTTTTTCTCATTCCTCTCATTCCCATGTATTGTTATCGTCTCCCGTCCGTACGCACTACCCCATCCACGTCTTGTGAATCCCCAACCCCTTCTCTATCCTCACATCCATCACGGCATGGAACACCGCCTGTCGCCCACAGGAGCATACACCCGGATCCTTGCTCATAAAACAACGGTCTCCCTCACAGACGCGAACTGCTTGGTGTCGGCCCGCGCTATGATAGGTACGTGCACGCGTGCTCCGTCTCGCAACGTTCGGTGCACTGCTCACGTCCACCGCAGACCTCTGGACGCAACACACGTCTACCCTTGTATACACGCCTTTACCTTTTACTTTACACTCCACGATCCAGTGGCGCACTTTCTTGCCCCCTTGCCCACCCTCCCACCCACTCCACACATAGACACACCGCATACACATCGCCCTATAATGTTGATCATGCACGCTGGCCGACTCGCTCCTTTCCTTGCCTTCTACATCGAAGCACATTGACGGGTGCGCCGCAGGGTACACGTTGAACGCGCGCGCGGTAGTCTCATTTTGGTTCGGAATGGAGACGCGCTTCGGGCTGCTGCTGCTGCTGATAAGTTGATGGATGAAACACTGGCAGTTCTTATGCGCCGTGAGAGCGTGCATCGAAATCGCGCGCGCGCGCACACGCACACAAGTCGATCGATGCAGAAAGTGCAGGAATGTGTGATTGTGCGTTCAGCCTTTCGTCGTTGTGCATTCGACTTCGTGATCAAAGTCCATGAAAAGCAGCTAGAAATGCAGAGAGCACGAAGCGTGCTATTCGATCAGTTATAAGTTGCACATACAGCTCGTTGCGCGTTGGCGGGTGTGTGCGTGCTGGTGAGGTTGGTGGAGCATCAGGAAACATTATGTTCACGCACGTTCGTGTTCAAATAAGTTCAGGTCTAAGCTGCATCCGCCTCATGCAGCGTTTGCGTTCCTGGTTGCTGCAGGCCTGCCTTCTGGGGGAGGGTGGATATATTGTTTATTTTATATATATATATTTATCTATCTATGTTTTCTCTATCAAACAACAAGAGGTGAGAGCTCTCTACCATAATGTACCTATCAATGTGAAAATGTAGACAATGCACTTGCCCATCCATATGGACCAAGTATTGATTGTGGCCAGGTCTAGTGAATTCCACAGTGCAACTTTTGGCCTTGTAACTGGCTCAATTGTGAGATCTATGCACTGATAGTAGATATTTTGGGGAAGGTTGTGTTGAGAATAGGTGAATATGTAATAGAAGTGAAGGGAGTCAACAATGTGAAAGAATTTCTTGTAAACAGGCAGCAGGGCAGAACATGGTGGTGGTGACACAGATGGTGAGAATACAGAGAAGAGCCCACATTGTGGGTAGAGCAGAGAGGTGGAGGAGAGGTTGGAAGAGAATGTTGGATATCTGCTGCTCACGACTAATCGTGTGATGGCATTCATCTTACTGTACTCTTGTTTTGGTCTGTATGTGCCTGGGTTAGGTACTTAGAATTACTGTCTGGGACACTGTCTAGTAGTCAACTCTCTTCTTTTTCTCCACCATCATGGATTGGGGCTCACCCATTGTCCTTCTATATTCTGCAATCATGATGCTTCACCCTGCTTTCTTGGCTCTACCCTCTGTTGCCATCACACCCTCCTTGATTGGAGTTATCTGCCCTAGGTGACTGTCATGCTTGATCCATTGTGCCAACAGAGAAGGTGAGGCATATAGAGTATGTGAGGCTTGCACTGACAGTGAGGTCACAAGTGTAAGAAAGAGGAGTGAAGGGGAAGGGATGAGACAGTACTCCTAAGATGAGTTGTGCTGGTAGGTGGATATTGTGAGGCTGACGTTTGCCAGCAAGGTCACACAATGTAAGAGAAAGGATGAAGAGCTAACAAAGGGATGAGATCACGCTTGTGCAAACGGATATCCCAGATGTATTCAGCTGGAGAGTAATTACGATACAGCTG